>JASAND010031746.1:0-25193 GCA_030248195.1 Trissonchulus latispiculum | reverse complement strand
TTTCTTTATTGCAGGGGAGGAATGCAACTCTTGGAAGCTGAAATTTCGCTCACCTACCACTCATCTCAAAGACTTCTCATCAAGTTTATTGAAACTGAAATATTTTCAGTTTTTGACAATTTTTTCACTTTTTGTAAAACGTACAAAAAACTTAAAAACACAAAATTTTTAATCGAAGAAGTAAATTTGTCCTACTTGTGTGATGTTTTAAGTTTTTTTCGAAAAAAAAATTTTGTGCCTAGGAACAAATGATTCTCATACACGTGTGCTTGATTTCGACTCAGCGTTGCCAATACCAGCCTTTCTTAGAGGAATCATTAAGCATTACATTTTTTAATTCCATTATATATACTCGTAAATTTAGACATGTGTTTTGGCACTTTTACATTCTACCAATTTTGGAGGTAGTCATAACTTTTACTGGAAAAGTAAAGGTTTTCTGACCTGATTTTTCGGAATTGGTTGAAAATTTCTCAAAGTCTGGAAGGTTCCCACTCCCAGATCTCCCGCCATTGAATATTTTCGGAAGACTTTAATTTAAGTAATTTGAATAAAATATCGTTGTGTGCGAAGAGAAAAGTAATACATGTTCAAAAATGTTGTTTTTCTCCGAACAGACGAAACAGTCGTGGTACATATGGTGTTAAATGCTACAAAACCATGAAAACTTAAGCTTGCGCTCGAAAAAAGTGGAATTTTCCAGAGAAAACACCAGCTTTAAAGCACACTGAAAAGCAAAGTGTAATTCTGAAAAATCCTGGCTCTAATATAAAACAGCAAAACCTGTAACACAAGAAAACTTGTTTTGAAATGCAGGCATTGCGGGAGAACAGTGCATGTGATGATGAAAAAGGCGGTGGCGACGTGACGATCTGCAGGGCGTCCACGTGGAGCACTGAAACCTTGTCCACTTCCACCCCCAGGATACGGCGAAATCCGGATCGACGCCGAGCACCACCGAGTAGAGTTGCAAAGGCATAGTACCTCTACCGGGCCCGGGCCCGGGCCTACGAACCGGCCCGGGCCGGGCCTCGGGTAGGCTTACCCGGCCCGGCCCAGCCCGGGCCCGGAGGCCCGATTCAAGGCCCGGTAGGCCCGGTGGGCCCGGCGGCCCGGTGTAGGCCCGGTCGGCCCGCGGTACCGGCATACAAAAAAGAGTGTCAAACAATAGTTAGTGCTATTTATTATACCTTAGACAACTTCTGGAAGCTTAAATTTGATTTTCTTATGCAGAGAATTTGTATCGCAGAAATTCGGCCTCAGCTAGGGACGACTAAGATTCGGCCACTTCGGTGCCCGGCAGGCCCGGTAGGGTCGGGCTCGGGCCGGGCCTAGTGGTTGACCGGCCCGGGCCCGGGCCGGGCCTTCCGATCCAACAACCGGGCACAACTCTACCACCGAGTACCGACTACATCTTGCATGTGGTCTAGTGGAACCATCGCAAAAAACGTGTGGTCGGACAGCAAAACTCATCTTGAAATGACAAGAATTGCTTCTTCAGTTAAAAATTTTGTGTTTTAAGTTTTTTGTAGTTTTAAAAGTGCGAAAACAATAAAAACACAATAGCTAGAGCTTCAATAAAGTCGAGCGAGAGGGCTCGAGATGAGTGGTAGGTGGCCGAATTTGAATTTCACCCCACCTTCCCCCGCAATAAAAGGAAAAATCCCCTGGGCTTTTTTTACTGGGGGGGGGGGGGCGCCCCCCCCCCCACTTTTTGGGTTCCCCCGCCCCAACCCCCCCCCCCCCCCCCCGCCCCCCCCCCAGTCGGCCCCACCCCCGCCTTTTTTTGGGCTCCCCTCCCACCACCAGAAGGTGCCCCCGAAAATGCCAAATTTTAAGGATTTTTGGTCAAAACTTTCAAAAATTTTCCCGGAATTTTTTGGTCAAAAATCGTTCATTTTGGCAAGTACTCCAAAACCGATTTTTGAGCATAAATGGAAAACCTGAGTTTGTCTTTGCCTAGCTATTTTTATTCAGTTCAGAATTCAGCACACATACACAAGCACATACGAAACAAGATTATCTATCCACGGAGAAACTGTCTGTACAGGCGTATCGTCGGAAGTTCTCAGTCTATTCTGCTGCGGTATTTACAAGGTGGCCAGTGGCCGAGGCCACAGACAAGTTCCAGTTCAGACGACAGCCGCGCCGCCGGCGGCTCCAGGTGGCGGCGGTGGACCCTCTCCGAAACCGCCCTTCCTCCACCCGTTAAAAGAGACGGGTGCTCCGCTAGGGGGGAGGCGGCGTCGGAGGGTCTTCAGGTTCTTAGACCAATGGAGGATCCGGCGGGCCTGTTGGATCCGTAGGCCCCCAGATCCGAATCTGCCATACGGAGTATTATCACCAATTATCACCACAAATTATTGAGAACTGACGAGACACAAACCACATATCATTACATAAGAAATTTTTTGGGCTTTTGTTTGTATTAATTACGAAAGGAAGATGAAACTGTACAAATTCCAATTCACAAGGTTACAAATTCCGTTGTATAATTTACAATTAATGACTAAATATAGTCCGTACGTAAGCAAGAGCGAACAACAGAAACAATCATGATACTACAACTATGAGATACACACTTAGCTACTTACAAGTCAAAAGATTATCTTAGTATTGTCCGGGTGCTTTCTTTTCCAGGATATAATTTTCACTTGAAAGGGTTTGTAGGACTTTTTTTGGAACTGAAGATCTGCAGGTTAACTGTTTGAAGATAACTCCAATCCACACAGGTTGAGGCGGACCCAGCCAGCCACCGCTCGTGCAGATTTTATTCGTTTTAAAAGACATTTGCAAACCTGCTCCCAGTATAGCTTTTGATTTAAGGAACCATACCACAAAATTCTCACATTTTCTGATAGCCTGAGATTGCATTAGCAAGAGCTTTTTAGTTGACCTCAGTTTAAAAGAATCCAGCGCTTGCTCAGTACTCTTGTTGTTTTCGCTGAACACACACAATTCTTACTGCTCAAAACTCCATGCTCCCAGCGTAACTTTTGACCGGGGGCACCTAGAATGCTGATCTTGGTCTCGTTAGAAAGGGAATTTCATGAATAGTTAGAGCTTTTTTGTAGAGCCTTCAAAACACCATTTTCAGCTTGTTAAATTTTCCATTTTCGTTACAAATTTCCCTGAAAGTGACACGGGATTCTGTGGAATCCCTTAATCACTCAGGGAAACTGTGAAATAAACAGGTTTTAACATGAGTTTCACAATCCCCCTGAAAATGTGAGGGATTCTGTGAAATCCCTGAAATTTTCAGGGATTTCGCGAAATGCCTGATTTCACAATATCACGTTGACATATACATTGCCAATAAATATATAAAACTATAAATGCTTAAGCTTCCAATAAATGGCCAACGTTTGCACCCATATTTTTGGTTTTACACCCTAGTTTCTTCAACTCTTCTTCTCTTCTCTACTCTCCTCACTAAATACTGAACTCACAAGCAAAGGGAATCGTTGTTTTTAAAGATAACTACACAGTATTCTGCAGCTGAAGTTTCTGATACGGACTTTCAGAATTATTCAATAAGATTTCGATGCGAAGTTTGATCAAAACTTTTGCAAAATTATGGGAAATGGGAAGGTATAGCAATTTAAATGTCTACAATTGAAAATTAAAATTGTGGTCGGATCGGATCGGATCGGTCCGATCCGGGGGTGGATCGGATCGGATCGGATCGGATCGCCGGCCAATTGGCGGATCGGATCGGTAGGTGATTTTGGTTGCCGATCCGATCCGATCCACATCACGTAAGAGCCTAGCGGGGGGGGGGGTTAGGATTTCATCAGATAAATGTATATATACATATGTCACATTACTGGCTGTTCGTTTCAAATTTCTAAACAGTCCCAGATCCAATATGCAAATTAGGAATGTTTCCCAAATTAGAAACGTTGCTTATAAACGTAATTCAATTTCAAAAACGTAACTAATACGTTACCGTTTAACCCAATCTTTTACGAGTTCACATGGGTTTGAATTTTGTAGTTTAAATGAAATTGATCTTTTTGTTTTTTGAAAATCAAACATCTGTATTAGTTTTACAGCAAACATATAGCAACCCAGTTTGTTACAGATCGAAGCTTTTGCAGAAACGGTGAAATAATAGTGCTAGCTTGACCAAACAAAGGAGTAACTAAACCCATTTTCAAGCTGAGCTCCGTCGTATTGAAACTCAATTAAATGTGACTTAAAAATGCGGTTTGTGAGCTGCGTTCCGAAGTTGAGAGATATTCCTTAGGAAACTACTACCGAGAAAGGGAAAATATGTTTTAGAGATAAATAAGCAACCCTGCAAAGTAGACACAAACATAAAGTTTTAATCATATTACGTAAAAGTGTGATAGTTTGATCGAATTAAATTTTAAACATTTTCAATGTTTGTAGCTCGTGTCCAGCAGACTCAAGCTCAACTACAGTGTACCACGCATTCTCGCTTAGGCATCCGAAATAATTCTTACTTAAATTTTGGAATATTGTCATCTAAATACTTGCATAAATCGTAATTGAAAAGTTTCGGACAATTGACATATTCAAGCTCAGACAAAGGCTATTCTGCGTAGCCGGCCCTGACTGGGAACATAGTCACAGCACCATAGCTACTCACAAGCTTTTGCAAAAAACTTCTGCTTGTTGGGTATATACAGATGAAGTATGTACCTACATATATACATAGGTCAGAAAATCTATATGAGATTGATTGTGTATACTTGCATTATTACACCTGATAAATGTACTTATACAATTGTGATCGTATCGGATTTGGTTTATGCTTCGGGTGCGGCGGCTACTACAGATTGGTGTACAAAGAGTGCTTCAGGGGGTTCGATTTTTTTCGATCATCTCAGATTTTGCTCATTGCTTCATATTTTATGCTCCCCATGGATCCTCAGAACAAGACAAGAGCGTTGTGCGTAATACTGCTTAGTGCTTCCATCTCTCTGTGTAGAATCCTTCAAAAGTGACCTCGGTATATATGTTCTTCATTTTATATTATTCATTTCAAAATTTCTTCGGAAAATACGTTGCACACATGTTTGTTTGGAACTATACTGTAGCGTGCAAATAACCCTTCTAGTTTAATTCTGTTTCAAAAGTCAAAACTTAGGATATTATTATCCATGCTTTTTGAACCAGGAAAAAGTGGACTTTCAAAACATCTTGGTCTCCTCTGCACAATTGGCAAAAGCTAATAGGTGATCTGACCTATAGACAATTGCAGTCCATGCATAAATAGCATTCCTCTGACAGCAGTCGCGATTTTCTACCATCTGGAACGGCTCAAGAAGCTTGCCAGAAAATTTGCAAATTTGGCAAAAATTGCTATTTAGCACAATTTTTCACATTCTTTTGGCAATCTCTCACTCAGTTTCCTTGTAAAAGTAGCCAAAATTGGAAGACACTACTCTCTAAAGCTACAGTTAAAGTTTGGGGCACAGCTCACTGAAAACGGTTCAGTTCTCAAGGGGTCGCTTTAGCACTAATATGCTGGTAAAACCAAGAGTAACCAACAACAGCATTGATTTGCCATATTATTCAGTCCTTTCTTGGCTATTTCTCTCTTCCTTGTGGTGTTCATCTGCGAAAATTTCAAATTTTGAGACTTTCATTCAACCTAAATTCTTTGACACAGATTGATTTGGAACTATTTCGTCTTGTTTTTGAGAACGTACGAGGCTTATTGTGTGTGTAACTGGTTGAAATCCGTGACTTCCGGTTTTGGATCAAAGCACCCGCCCCCCCCCCCCTTAATTTGATGTTTAATATGGTGATTTTTTTCGGAGATATCAGCATTGAATCGTGTTTCACATTTGAATTACATACTACAATTTATCTACTGTACATATATGTATGTTAGCTTTTCTGTAAATAAACTGCTTTCTTGTTTGTAGCAGCGGTGTTTGGGTACTCTAGGTGTGTTAGTGTTTTTGTGAGAGTCTAAGTGTTAATTGGACAGATTGAGGCCGCCAATATTTTGGTTATGTCGGTCTCAAGTTTAGCATTTGAACTTGAATCAAGTGTATTCATGTGTCCCTTTTACCCGTTGTGGCAACCTCCCGTGTGTGTGCGCCTGTTTTAAATGTTCTATTGATCAGGAAAAAAGAATAACTGTTAGATTCTTGATTTTAGATTGAATCAATAT
Organism: Trissonchulus latispiculum; assembly: GCA_030248195.1. Taxonomy (NCBI): domain Eukaryota; kingdom Metazoa; phylum Nematoda; class Enoplea; order Enoplida; family Ironidae; genus Trissonchulus; species Trissonchulus latispiculum. The sequence continues at coordinate 19,042 of JASAND010031746.1, read as the reverse complement.
TTTGTCAAAAGTCGTGCATTGTTAGAATGGTTTCGCACTTCGCCATCCATATAAAACAAAAAATAATAATTTCTGCACAAAAATTCCCTTAATATTTGCCTTCCCTCCTTCATGGGGGGGTCACCGCATCACCCCAAAAGCCTAAACAATAACCTGTTCTCTATGGCGTTAGTTGAATTCTTTCGATATGAAATTGACCGGGCAGCCCGGGTCCGCTCCGAGGCCGCTATCATTAGCCCGGCCCGATACTCGGTCCGGACTCAGAAACCAGGGCCCGTTACACTCCATACATAGTCTAGAGCTCTTTATATAATATGCCCAGCCTGGCCTAAACCCCGTTCACGAAGGCAAAGGAGTTCAAGTATGACTAAAATCAGTTTCAAGCTCCAGGGAGCCCGGTTCGTCTGGTTGGCCGGCCGCTAAGCCGTCTTTCAACCTAAGCCGGTCCCATCCCTGGGCCCGATACGTCAGAGTTGGAAGGTGGACGCGGGTACCCGCGGGTCCAGTGGACACGGACAAAGGATTTGTCCACGTGGACAAATGTGGACAAAATTTTCGTCACCCGTTTTTTATAAAAAGCGTTAAAATTCAACCTAACTTTATACAATCGTTTTTATTTTAGCTATTTTTAGTTTTCCATTGTTATGTTTTATATTGTACTGGCATCGTGACTTTTTAGCTTTGCTGACCACATCTCTTTTTAAATCACTTTAATACTATATATGCACCTGTTACAGGTACAAAATGTTGTTAGTCAATTGATAACTCATTTATATATAAAGAATTAAATGTTTCAATAGCGTTTCGTGGAGAAATTTAAAAATTTTCTCAGCTTCTAAGCGGCTCCGCCTCCCAGACCCCCCACTTGCGACTTAGGATTTCGTTTTCAGTTGTGACAACTCGAAAACATGAACCATAGAATACTTTTGAATTAATAGGGCAACTTGCAGTATAATACGCAATGTGCATGTTACGCAAAACTAGAAAATTTTACCCCCCCCCCCCCTCAAAAGTCCTCGGTCAAAACCGCCCCCCTGAAAATTTTTTGTACCTACGCTACTGGCTTCCACTGCGGCCGCCCTATCGGCCAAACATATGGTCATTCAAATCCTCTCAACAAGACCTACTTTGCTCTTGAGTCTTGAGAGTATTTTTCGATTCCTTACAATTTAAAATTTCCGTTACGAGAAATACGCGTCCAAACTTGAAAATTTTGATAAAAACCAGACAAAAATTTACATTTCTCTCAAAATCTTGAGCTTATTTAATCATTTAATCATCATTAAACGATTTCAGAAAAGAGCCCTCGGGAATACGTTTCTTTTGAAGCCTGGGCTGGTCGCTTTTCTTAAGCTTTGCCACATTTCGAGAAGTCCACGATTAAAAATGTTTTCTTGTTATCGTTGTTGTTTTGCAACAAAAGTTGTTTAAATTTTATTGATATTTAACTAACAACAATTAAAAGTTTGAAAGCCAATTTATTACAGGGATCTGGGCTTTTTCTAGGCGAAAAATGTGGGGGTGGGGAGAGTGGGGGGGGGAATCCAAGGTGGTCTAAAATCGCTAAAAATGCAGTAAAAACAGCCTGTTTTCTACATATACTGCTATAACTATGCTAAAAAGTGCTCAAAAATCGAGTTTGAGTACCAAAATAGACGATTTTTGACCAAAAAATTCCGGGGAAAATTTTTGAAAGTTTTGACCAAAAATCCTTAAAATTTGGCATTTTCGGGGCACCTTCTGGTGAGTGGGAGGGGAGCCCAAAAAAGTGGGGGTGGGGCCGACTGGGGGGGGGGGAGGGGTTGAGTGGGGGGAGCCCAAAAAGTGGGGGGGGGCGCCCCCCACCCCCCCAGTAAAAAAATCCCAGGGGGTTTTTATTTATTGCAGGGGAGGAATGGGGTAAATTCCAAGTCGAAATTTCGGCCACCTACCACTCATCTCAAAGAACCTCTCATCAAGCTTTATTGAAACTCTAGCTATTGTGTTTTTATTGTTTTTCGCACTTTTAAAACTACAAAAAACTTAAAAACACAAAATTTTTAACTGAAGAAGCAAATTCTTATTCATTTCAGTGATGTTTTAAGTTTTTTCGAAAAAATTTTGTGCCTAGGAGCAATGATTTCATACACGTGTGCTTGATTTCGACTCAGCGTTGCCAATACCAGCCTTTCTTAGAGGAATCATTAAGCATTACATTTTTTAATTCCATTATATATACTCGTAAATTTAGACATGTGTTTTGGCACTTTTATATCTACCAATTTTGAGTATCATAACTTCTTACTTTGGAAAAGTAAAGGTTTTCTGACCTGATTTTTCGGAATTGTTGAAAATTTCTCAAAGTCTGGAAGGTTCCCACTCCCCAGATCTCCCGCCATTGAATATTTTCGGAAGACTTTAATTTAAGTAATTTGAATAAAATATCGTTGTGTGCGAAGAGAAAAGTAATACATGTTCAAAAAATGTTGTTTCTTTCTCCGGAACAGACGAAAACAATGTGGTACATATGGTGTTAAATGCTACAAAAACCCATGAAAACTTGTTTATACTGAAAAAAGTAACTTTCCAGAGAAAACACCAGCTTTAAAGCACACTGAAAAGCAAAGTGTAATTCTGAAAAATCCTGGCTCTAATATAAAATAAAAACTATGTTACTAAAAGAAAACTTGTTTTGAAATGCAGGCATTGGTGGACAAAATTTAAAAGCGTGGACATGCGGGCATATGCGGGCGGACGTGGACAAGACCTGCGTGGACAAACGTGGACGTGGACACTGAAAATCTTGTCCACTTCCAACTCTGTGATACGTATATGCGAACCGGGATCAATTTAGGCACCACCGAGTAGAGTTGTGCCGTTAAGAAATTTCCCGGGCCGGGCCCGGGCCCGGGCCTGCTGAACCGACCGGGCCGGGCCTCGGGTAGGGCCGAGCCCGGCCCGGGCCCAGCCCGGGCCCGGAGGCCCGATTCAAGGCCCGGTAGGCCCGGTGGGCCCGGCGGCCCGGTGTAGGCCCGGTCGGCCCGGTGAAGGCCCGGCATACAAAAAAGAGTGTCAAACAATAGTTAGTGCTATTTATTACATCTTAGACAACTTCTGGAAGCTTAAATTTGATTTTCTTATGCAGAGAATTTGTGAAAATTATGAAATTTGCCCAACAAAAATTGGACCGGGCCTGGCCGGGCCTCTAAGGCCCGGCAGGCCCGGTAGGGCCGGCTCGGGCCGGGCCTCCGCGGTTGACCGGGCCCGGGCCCGGGCCGGGCCTTCCGATCCAACAACCGGGCACAACTCTACCACCGAGTACCGACTACATCTTGCATGTGGTCTAGTGGAACCATCGCAAAAAAACGTGTGGTCGGACAGCAAAACTCATCTGAAATGAGCTCCGTATAACGAAAACCCCCCAGCCTATCCAATGTGTTAACTTCCTTGGTACTTCGTAGCCCTCAGCGACGATTAGATAAGTGGTGTAATTTTGATAAGATTTGAACCGCAGATTCTTTTAAATGGAGAACCGCTAGACCCTAAAGATTTGTCTTGCTTTTTGGAACTTGTGGGAATATACGTATAATACCTGACAATATGCGAAATCGGTTAGTATAAAATTTGGTACTCGACTCGCAAAAGGTACACCAGATTCGTGTTCTGCGACCCAGACTAGGTACTCCCATATGAAACTTTTCAGCAAAACCAAATTTTGCGAAATCCGAAAATTTTGTGACATAACTGATCTGCTTTTTCTGAAATATTTCCAGCCCACCCATACATAATTTTAGCTATGTAGATTAAATTTAGATATTTTAAGCAACTTGTTATTCTTCGTTAACCTCATGACCCCACTCATATTTCACTGGCTAGTTTTCGCATTTGCTTTGTACGTCAACAGGGATCCTGTATTTTCTGCAAAGCCCATCCACACACAGCACTGCGCAGCAGGCACTAGAGATGCGCATTTCGCCCCCCCCCCCGGGCCTGGCTGACATCCATGTGTTACTGTGATTTTTAACAGCGGACCGGAGCGGGCCGAAACAGGCCGCTTCGACCCTAAAAAAATTTGTCAAATCACTAAAATTAGCATTACATTTATTTATTCTGTTTATTTGCAGCAAAATTAAAAATTTCGTAGCATAATTTAGCGTTTCTACCATTCATTGAACCTTTGAAATAATATTGTTAGTTAAATGTTCGAAATTTTCTTTTGGCGAACCGGGCCGGGTGGAATTTTGTCTGCTTGCCAACGGTCCAGGCCGGAACGAGCAATATTTTGGAGCGGATGGGCCGGGCCGAAAAAATCCCGCCCGTGCTCATCTCTAGCAGGCACAGGCACACACAAATCTGTCCTCGTCAGAGAATTGTGTAGGGTCTGTAGATCGACCATTCAACCTCTCGATTTTTTATTTTTGACCGTCACATACGTAAGACCCCACCCAAACCTATATCCCACCACAGCACAGTTCTGAAGTGTAAAGTTTACCTTTTAAAAGTATATAACTGCTTGTTAAAAGCATTGTTGTTTGTTTCAGATGAGTTAATCATGGATCTACTCAACTTTCAGAGGAGATTCTCGGAAAAATTCTTTCCTGTATTCCTTTGCGGAGTCGCGTACTCCTTGAAGGATCGCTTTGCAAATATTTGGATGGGATAATCCTCCAATCCTATGCTGAGGTAGATGAATTGGTGATTGGGTTGGACGGGTCTTATTCTGGTCCCATCACAGTGGATCAACTCATCAGATGGGCCAAGACCAAAAGACTACTGAAATTATCAAAACTTCATCTCACTTCACCAGCAAAAACCAGCTGAAATAAGGGAAATTGTTTAAAAATTCATTCTGGCACAACAAAAGTCGTATAAGCCCCAAAGGCTGGATAGTGGGCGACCAAAGACCTTTACAGGAGTGCTGTGCGCTATAGATAGGATACGCGACCTGGACTGGAGATAGTTCCAAGCCGACCTCGACAAGCCTCGCCAATAAGATAAACCGATTATTCCGTGAAACTTAAGCTCACTTCCAACTAAATTACCCCAACCTAAGCCTTATGTACCCCTACTTACCGAACTAAAGTAAAACTAAACTTAGCTACAATACACTAGGCCAAGTGGTCGTATTACAATATTTAATATAAAGAGAGGAGGGGGAAATACCAGATAATAAAAGTCACTTGAGACTTATGGAATGAATCCAGGAATTGGGCAAATTTTCACTCGTACAAAATGCGAAAATGAGGAAATAAGGGGGGGTATAAAGTGCTCGAATTTTTTCATTGTTGTTTTGTGCTCGACGGGTTTTGGAAACGCTGTTCATTAGGTGCTCGAGTTTTTTACTAGGTTACTCCCTCGCTGGTCTGAAAGTCTTTGTAGGCTACAACCCTACAATCTTTTTAATAGATAGCCCCCCACATACATGAAACGTGCTGAAATCAAGGAAGACCTTTACAAAATACAATCCTATGCTAGCTCCCCCCTCCCCCCAGCGCTTACCTGAAAGCTGGCGAAGCGTCCCAAGAGAAGCCTTCTGAAAGCTACAACCCCAAGAGAAGCTTTCAGAAAGCTACAACCCCAAGAGAAGCATTCAGAAAGCTACAACCCCAAGAGAAGCCTTCAGAAAGCTACAACCCCAAGAGAAGCCTTCAGAAAGCTACAAACCCAAGAGAAGCCTTCAGAAACCTACAACCCCAAGAGAAGCCTTCAGAAAGCTACAACCCCAAGAGAAGCCTTCAGAAAGCTACAACCCCAAGAGAAGCCTTCAGAAAGCTACAACTCCAAGAGAAGCCTTCAGAAAGCTACAACCCCAAGAGAAGCCTTCGGAAAGCTACATCCCCAAGAGAAGCATTCAAAAAGCTACAACCCCAAGAGAAGCCTTCAGAAAGCTACAACCCCAAGAGAAGCCTTCAGAAAGCTACAACCCCAAGAGAAGCCTTCAGAAAGCTACAACCCCAAGAGAAGCCTTCGGAAAGCTACAACCCCAAGAGAAGCCTCCAGAAAGCTACAACTCCTCCGCAACCGTTTATCGATTAGTAAACGTTCGCAGACAAAATTCAGCAATAACTCACAGTATTGCATACATGACATTGAGATAGGAGGCTAACACTCGTAAATGATGATTAGTTACTTAATTAGCAGCTAAATTTGACCCAATTAATTCTGAATTTAATTTCGTGCATTCGTATTGCGAATCACCTGAGAAAATCTTTACAATAAAAGTTGAAATAGTGCAGTGGTTAAGACATTTGGCTGTCACCGCAATAACCAGAGTACGCTTCCCAGTTGGATATTGTTATGTAAAAAATGAGCTGGTTATAGAACGTGGTTGGAATTAAGACGTGAAGACATTACAAAATTTTAGGGCCACCAAAAATTTTGGACCTTACAAAAAATAGTGTCTATTTCTTCTGTTATCCAAAATTTTAAGACAGTCTATGGAACCTTTCTCATATTAAGTTTTACTTGAGAATAGTTGGTAGACAAAGTAAATTGATAAATTCGAATCCGGAAATCGTATATATGATATATCAATAGCTCAATTGCGGAATATTGCCCCTTTTAGGGGCATACTTGTTTGAAATAGCAATATGCAAATTAGTTTCTTCATAACGTGAAGATTCTTAATGTTTGTAGTAAGTAGTGCTGCAATATATGTATGTATCGTTACCATACTAAATTCTTGTCTCTTCTCCCTGTACCTCTGTACGTTTCCAAAGTTGTGAACATAATCCGTTTGAGATTTGAGATTTACTATTCCGGCAATGAAATCGTAGATTTTCTTTTAAATACAACCATCAAGCCATACAGCTATTTCGTTGCCTCAGTAGCCTCAGTGCTGTTGCACTCAACCTTGGAGTGAACTGTGAACCTCGGCCCTGACGTGTTGGTTTAGAGCCTGGCGGGGCTTGTAAAAAGGTTGGCTAGGAAAAATGCCACAGGAAAACTACAATACTAATTTCCTTACTATACCTTTGACCAATAAAAAATTTGTAACTAAATTACTTTAATTATTGAACTTATAAGCTGTTCCTTTAGATCAGACAAAAGCTAAAAAGAGAATGGCCACATTAACGACTGCAGACAGTCTTAAGCCCTCATTAAGTATGTAAGCTCGTCCAAAGCTGTGTGTGACTGTCAAAATATTGTCAGTAGAAAATGAAAAAAATTGTTTAAATGTTAACTCATCTCAGACTGTTGTAGAGTCAGACCAAGAGTGAATGATTGCACTTATTCAGAAGGCTTCTCTTCATTGCATTTCCGTAGCTCTGCCACGACCAGAATCTGAATGATCACACATTGCGGAGGTAGCCAAAAACGGTTCCCGTTTGGGGCAAAACAGAATAAAATTGGCTGGATCTGACTGGCTCGTGGCCACTCTCCCTCCTCAAACTGGAACGCTTGCTGTAATCATTTTTTATACATCCTCCCATGTACGCGAATATGCCCCTCTTGATGGAAGGGCACACCCAAGAATCGGGTACCCTTTTTGGCTATCTCTCCCACCAACCGAGGAGGGGATATCAACGCTCACTCACCAAACATGCGAGCATTTTTTTATTGTGGGCAGAGCACCGATGCTCAGTGCGATGCAGCTAAGACCTCTAGTGGCTTACTCTCCTATATGTACAATAGTATTTTAGGTCAGTCTGATGTCCTAGATACTACACAGCTTGAACTTTCGTTGGCTTAACCCAAAACAGAATAGTCGAATTAAAGTGTGTGCGCGTGTGCGAGTGAGTGAACTTTCGATATTCGATAAACGGTTATGGATGTAGGAAATTTGAGATACCTACAAATGGATTTGTTGAATCTTCTGCATGTGTTTTCGCTATCGTATGTATTAGAAAAGGCCCTATCGTTAACACAGGCTTAGCTGTGCATTAATGATCTGTTCTAATGTAAGAAAAATACTAAATGCTAAAACTGACTAAAACTCGTTTCTTCTAATTGACATTTGCACAGAATAAATGTTTAGATTTATGTTAACATTCTATTTTAAAGGAGTTTTAGTCCATGTAAAATAGGTCGACTGAGGAATTTTGCCCTGTTTAGGGCCAACTTGTTATATGTATCATCAAGAGTCAATAATAAAGAGTATGAAACTCTTACACTAGCACGTACAAATCATGCTAGGTATGCTCGGTTCATTAACTGGTGACCCCCCCCCCACGAAAGTTCCGGGGGGGCCCACTTTGCGCTAATTACACACTTTCACATAAGCGTATGTCTGCTCGCTGATAGGCCCACTAGCCTAAGGCTTACCGTACGTAATTTATTAGTTATTTTAATTAAGTAATTATAACGTAAATTAGATTAATGCATTTAAAAAACTAATTCGACAATTCTGTAGCATTTCTTCTGCTCTTTCCAATCATATAAAAATTGTTGCACACTACATTCCTGCGAATTTTTGTATTGTGCAACAATTTTTATGTCATTGGAAAGAACAAAAGAAATGCTACAAAGTTGTCGAATAATTTTTTAATTGCATTAATATAATTAAAGTTATACTTAATTAATTAAAAACTAATAAACAAATGCCTACCGTGAGCCTAAACTAATTAGCAAATCAGCGAGCAGACACACGCTTATATGAACGCGTGTAATTAGTGTAAAGTGGGACCCCCGCGGAAGTTTTGGGGGGGGGTCCCGAGTTAATTAACCGAGCATACCTAGCATGATTTGTACATGCACAAAACAGCAAAACTAAACGGTAAAATGTAGTTACAAACATTTAAACCTAACAAAGTACAGTCTAGCGTTCAGTACAGGGGGGCGTTGCACTTGTGCAGCGTAGCATCAGGAGAGCAGTTCCTGTACAAAACCCATCAGTGTAATGCTGCAAACAGAAGTAAAATGCTACACTGTAGTAGTACAGTTCAGCAGGCCTTAGTCTACTAGTACACTGACAATGATGGTCTGTAGTGAATGCTATACTGTAGAGCGACATAGATTGGAAACTGTACGAATAGATGGGCCAGCCAATATGTGACAAACTGACCAGGGAAATGAACAACAAAATGCTGCATTGTAAATAGGTGTTTGAAATTGAAAACTGATCAAAATAAAATGCTGTGTTTATTATTGGAACTTGCTATTTTCGTCAACAGTAGCCATCATTCGCTTAATAATAAGTAAACAAATAAACACATTAAAACAGAACTATGTAGTTCTAAATAAGAAGGGTAGTAGCGGTTGTAGGTGCCAGTGGTGGCTCTGTATAGTAGGGTTGTAGCTTTCAGGAGGCTTCTCTTTGGGTTATAGCTTTCTGAAGGCTTCTCTTGGGGTTGTAGCTTTCTGAAGGCTTCTCTTAGGGTTGTAGCGTTGTAGCTTTCAGAAGGCTTCTCTTGGGGTTGTAGCTTTCAGAAGGCTTCTCTTGGGGTTGTAGCTTTCTGAAGGCTTCTCTTGGGGTTGTAGCTTTCTGAAGGCTTCTCTTGGGGTTGTAGCTTTCTGAAGGCTTCTCTTAGGGTTGTAGCGTTGTAGCTTTCAGAAGGCTTCTCTTGGGGTTGTAGCTTTCAGAAGGCTTCTCTTGGGGTTGTAGCTTTCTGAAGGCTTCTCTTGGGGTTGTAGCTTTCTGAAGGCTTCTCTTGGGGTTGTAGCTTTCTGAAGGCTTCTCTTGGGGTTGTAGCTTTCTGAAGGCTTCTCTTGGGGTTGTAGCTTTCTAAAGGCTTCTCTTGGGATTGTAGCTTTCTGAAGGCTTCTCTTGGGGTTGTAGCTTTCTGAAGGCTTCTCTTGGGGTTGTAGCTTTCTGAAGGCTTGTCTTGGGGTTGTAGCTTTCTAAAGGCTTCTCTTGGCGTTGTAAATTTCTGAAGGCTTCTCTTGGCGTTGTAGCTTTCTGAAGGCTTCTCTTGGGGTTGTAGCTTTCTGAAGGCTTCTCTTGGGGTTGTAGCTTTCTGAAGGCTTCTCTTGCGGTTGTAGCGTTCTGAAGGCTTCTCTTGCGGTTGTAGCGTTCTGAAGGCTTCTCTTGCGGTTGTAGCGTTCTGAAGGCTTCTCTTGCGGTTGTAGCTTTCTGAAGGCTTCTCTTGCGGTTGTAGCTTTCTGAAGGCTTCTCTTGGGGTTGTAGCTTTCAGAAGGCTTCTTTTGGGGTTGTAGCTTTCTGAAGGCTTCTCTTGGCGTTGTAAATTTCTGAAGGCTTCTCTTGGCGTTGTAGCTTTCTGAAGGCTTCTCTTGCGGTTGTAGCGTTCTGAAGGCTTCTCTTGCGGTTGTAGCGTTCTGAAGGCTTCTCTTGCGGTTGTAGCTTTCTGAAGGCTTCTCTTGCGGTTGTAGCTTTCTGAAGGCTTCTTTTGCGGTTGTAGCTTTCTGAAGGCTTCTCTTGCGGTTGTAGCTTTCTGAAGGCTTCTCTTGCGGTTGTAGCTTTCTGAAGGCTTCTCTTGCGGTTGTATCTTACAGAAGTCGTCCTCTTTTCGTCAAATTCAGACATGAAATTTCTCGAGCATCCAATAAGTAATTTTACTTAATAGTTAAATTCTAATTTTCTCTCTAGGTTAGACTCCCTCCTTTTCATGATTTTTTCGTTTCTGCCATTTTGTACGAGTGAAAACAGAGCCAGGAATTGACAGAGAAATATATATACAGCACAGAGAATGGATAAATAGAAATATATACTGGCAGGCACGTACAAATAATTAAGTTGGGTGTCCCCCACCCAACCTATGGCCAGATTAGGAGGTCTTTTAATAGTCTACTCCGACGTTCAAAGACACGAGGGGACCCCAAGCTAAGCCAGAAAGAACACAATAGCATAAAATTTTGGATAGGAGAATACTGAGAGAAAAGCAACCAGTCGCGGCGAAAATAGAACATAAACTGATTGAAAGAAGGCTGGAGGCAGCCATAGTGATTACGAAATCACGTGACATGCCTCCAGCCAATATAATTTTGACAAACTTAAGAGAGAATTTTGAGCGTAACTAGGGAAATGCATGATCTATCTTTGCACACATACTGACAATTACAACATTTCAAATTTAAATTATAGGCTATCGGGGCATTTTTAGAGAAAACAAGATACATAAACTAGGATTAATTTTGAATGAAGAATCTTTTTAAATAATGGGTATGTCACACTGAATCTCACCACAAGTGCAGAAGGTTTCTGAGAAAGTTGGAGATTTGTCTAGACATATGTCGAGACATTTTTGCATATTTCGAGACATTTCGAAAATATTTCGAGACATTTCGAAAATATTTCGAGACAATTTGAAAATATTTCGAGACAAATTAAAAATATTTCGAGACATTTTGAAAATATTTCGAGACAATTGGAAAACATTTCGAGACATTTTTGAAACGTTTCGAGACTTCACAAAACTATTTCTAGACAAGTTTGTCTGGAAAGTTTGCAAATGTATCTAAAATTGGGAAATGTCTAGAAAGTTGTCTAGAATATTGACTAATGTACCCAAAGTTAGGAAATGACTCGAAATGTGTCTGGATAACTGAAAATGTCTGGAAAGTTTACAAATGTCTTGAAAGATAAGTTTTGTCTCTTTGTCTTTCAAAGGCTTTCTTGGAAGGAGCAAAAAGTGTCCGTTTCAGGTATTTCTTGGCAATGATAGATTTTAGAGCTTTTACAGTTTCTTTGTGCAAAGTACAGCAAAAATACCCTCTTGACAAAGGCTGCTGTTCGGAGACGGGCTGTCCGCTTCTTTTGTCCTGTCCACCCCCCGGAAGAGAGGCGACGCTGACTAAACTTTAATTTGCTTTGTTTACCTTGTTATATTCATTGTTGGTAAAGCTCTGATGTTATCTTAGGTGGGTAGGAATATTTCAAATACATTATTAACAAGCTGTTTAATCTATACTCCGGTTGCACTGGATAAGGGCCATCACATTATTAATGTCCATTGACATTGCTAAATATGTAGAATTCCAATTTTGCATCTGTCGAAACAACGTTACCACACGGTGCTTTGAAACTGTGGAGATTTGTTACACATTAGATTACAGCAACTATGGTCTTTACGCAAAAATATTTTACTTGTTAAAATACAGCATAGAAAAACTTACTTGGAATTTACTTTGATTAAAAATTCTTTCGTGAGCGGAACTTACTTAGCTTTTTACACGAAACTAAAATTTCACGTTGGTATAATGAACATTCTAAGCAAATTATGCATAATCCGAAAAAGTCTATGAAGAATATAGGAATATAGGAAATAGGAATACGTGAATTTTAAATTAACGCAAAGCATAGTGGGTGATAGTAAGTTTTACGTAGTTTGGCTTGGAGAATTTGCCCAAGCCCAACAGAGATATGTAATATTCAGGAGTTGTATATTTTTTACCTATGCTCTCAACCTTTAATATCTGGCAAAATGTTTGTAATTGAATACAAATGAATGTCTTTGAACCAGGCATGCCCAAAACACATTCCAGGTCCCAACTGCGCTCCCGGAACTCGAGTAACTAGTCTGAGGGCTGGTTTGTGCATCAAATTTTCTGACATTCACTCCTGTGCTGACAAACATTTTCCAGCTGATTTGTGTAATTTGTGTACCCTACTTCAAGAGCATATTGCTGGCGACTGACACAATGTTAAACGTAAGCCACACGTAAATGGAAAACCACCAAACTGCTCTTTTCAATTCAACAATTTATTTCGCTGTTTGAAAAATTAGCCAGAACAAATATATATATACACATACTCAATATGAGGATTTTAATTGCAATTGGAATTGTATAAGTGTTTTACGGCCGGTTCCAAAAATGCATCAGTTTGCTGCAATTGTTAGCTATTTTTGCAAGTCACTGCGTTTCCCAATTTAATTTCCAAGTTAATGTGCTCAATTTTCAGCAACTCTTCTTATGACAACTCAAATTAATCATTCAAAACGTAATCACGTCTACATTTGTACTCTTGCTGTTGTTGTTGTTGTTGTTGTTTGCTGCATTAGACATTACAAAGTAATGATCATCACCCAAAAGTGCAAAGTGTTAGCCAGGAAACTGGTCCTATAAGCTTGGTCAAAAACAACTTAAAGCTTCTCTGCTTTGACAGATCTTCAATTAATTGGAAAATAAGATAGGAAATAGTAAGAAGTAGTTTGGCTCTGGAAATGCTGAGATGAATACTTTGTGTTATAGTGAAGGCAAGTAAAATTTTCCCCAGCTAGCAGGTTTAATACCCCCTTCCACATTTTGACATTCGTAGCGAGGTAAAACATTTCATCAAGGGTGAGACAAGTGAAACGACTGCAATGCGCATATAAATGTGCAATATGCCACTTGTAATATAGACTGATATAATATGTTACTATGTATACTAGCACATACTAGCAAGCATATACTACTGGCTGCGCATATATACACCTATTAAGAAACGTATATTCGAGGTTACCAATGAGTTATATCGTTTTACATCTGATTGCTGAAATTTGTCTTCAGTTTCCAAACCTTTGACTACACTAGTTTCTAAATATTCATCACAATTCAAATGACATGTACACTTTGTGCTTAGAAATGTGTATGTAGTCTTCCATTAGTTTATGTGATACTTCATGAAAACTTCGGATACGTAGACATTGTGTCGCTTAAAACTAAAATAAATTTTCCATCCAATGTGGTAGTTTTAAAGGATTCATGTCAGTCCCCCTTCTTCGGCTGCTGCATTTCGGCGGGGGTATTATAGGCTGTCTTATTTATAAAAGATTAAAATTGACGTAAATATCATGAGATTTTTGTCAATTTAAAACAAGAACGGCCATGGCCCATCTACAAATTTAGGCAATAGTTTATTTTAAAGGCAACAAGTTATATCACAGGATTGAAATAGAACTTCAGCTCAAGGATTGCCTGATGTTTGGTTTAACAAAACTGCCAAGTAATTATATGTCGCAATTTGGTATTAACTCGTTGAACGCGACGCTCATAAAAACGAGCCATCAACGAACCCTCATCCAAACGAACAAACCAAAGAATATTAATATATAAAAGGCAATAGATTGTAATTCATTGAAAACTCGAGCTGATTGATCAAGTTACGAAAATCCGAAGGGGTGGCGGCTGAGTTTATTTAATTAATGTCAGGTTTGCTACAAAGAAGATATTCAATTTTTTAGAGTTGTGCAGACAGAAGAAGTAAATTTATTTTAGGATTTCGCTTATGTCACGTGTATCACGTCACGTATGGGGTCTTTTCCAGATTACCCCCCACCACTCAAAGTTCCTAAAACTCGACCAAATGAGGTGAAACTTGGTGTGGCTATGTTTTCGACCACGCTGAGTTCAAATATCGCAAAAATTTTTCGATTTCGCGAAATTCGAGTTTTTTCGATTTCTCAGGGGGGACCAAGGGTAACCGAAAAATTTTTGTCTTCGATTTTGCCGAAAAGTTGTAATAGGGGTTTTCTGGGTCGCAGAACACGAATCTGAAGTTCGTTTTTTAATTCAGCTTTTCGTTAGCTTGATATAAGCTAAAGTTGTAAGCTTCAGTTGTAAGCTTATGCTGAGCTAACGAAAAGCTGAATCGAAAAACGGACTTCAGATTCGTGTTCTGCGATCCAGAAAACCCCTATATACAACTTTTCAGCAAAATCGAATTCAAAAATTTTTCGGTTACCCTTGGTCCCCCCTTAGAAATCGAAAAAAACTCGAAAAAAATCTAATTTCGCGAAATCGAATATTTTTGCGATATTTGAACTCAGCGTGGTCGAAAACATACCCACACCAGGTTTCAGCTCATTTGGTCGAGTTTTAGGAACTTTGAGTGGTGGGGGGGGTAATCTGGAAAAGACCCGTATTAATTTGTAGGTACGTATTAATGCTAACATTTTCTCGTTATTGCAATGCAACTACCGTATTCTCGCGCTTAAGGGAACACCTTCTTAAGAGAACATGTTCTCTTAAGTGAACGTGTTCTCTTAAGTGAAATCGGAAAAATGCTAAAGCATTAATTGAAAAATTACTTTTGAAAGCTGAATTTCCTAAAAATTCTGGTTTCTTCTAAGATAAAGTAGCCATCCGTAACAAATAAACCACAAAATCTGACAATAATAATTAATTATAATATAAAAAAGTAATATACTAATGTCTCTTAGTGGTACTGGTACTGGACATTCACTTAAGGTGGTGATTCCCTTTGGTCACATAAAGTTTGCACCGTTATTACTCATTCATTACATGGAGTTAAGAAGCCATTTTTATATCAAAATGTAGCTTCACAATTTCTCTTTTTAATGCATACCAAGAAACTAATGTTGCTTTTTTAAAATATTTTTAACACATTTTAGAAGAAGTATAATTTTCCAGATTTTTTGCAGACTCAAGTAAATTTTTTCGCGAGACACCGGTTATATCATTCGATACCTCCATCAAATAGCTGGGGACGATTTTTTATTTATTGTAAAATCGCTCTTCGTTATGGAGAAATTAGCTGAAATGTGTGAGTATCCTGTATTTTGCCTACGTTTTCCAAATTTGTCAAGCGATTACTTTAGCTAGAAAGCAGTAATCGGGGCAACTAAAAAACGTCCCTGGGTATATTTGTGCAGAATTCATTTGTTAAGTAGCAGCCCTCCATCTTGCATGGTGAATGCTCCACAATCTTTGGAAGAAAATTGGTCGTGTTTTCGCAAAAACTACATTTTTCATGATAGCAACCTACGGGATAGCTGTTGGAAGACGATCATCCATCGAATAATTTGCGCATGTGAGACCTTCAGATTGACGCCTTTAGTTTGATTTTCCGGCTTGTGTAGTTCAAGAAATGATGGATTATTTGATTTCTGCAAAAATGACAAGGTTTCGACGCCAAAACAAGAAAATCGGCTATATCTCACCGTAGAGAAAAGCTAGAAACTTGCTTTAAAAAGCAAAAATGTGAAGCTCACTGAGATCTTTCGAATGAATATGGTCATAAGTGTATAGCTGCTGCTAAACTTTCAGAAATTGGGAAAAACCACTCTGATCGGAAATCTCGAATTTTTGAATCGGGATTGAGCGGAGGGTGTTAGAACGCCAAAAGAACTTATTTCGGAAAGTTTCATCAAATTTCATCTTGATTTACGCCGCCAAACAACTATATGTGCCCTAAAGGAATCACCACCTTAAGCGAACATGTTCTCTTAAGTGAGCATGTTCTCTTAAGTGAAATCAGAAAAATTTCCAATTTTGCCCGTATTTCACTTAAGGTGGTGATTCCTTTTGGGCACATATTGTTGATTGACGGTACAAATCAAGATGAAATTTAACGAAACTTTCTAAAATAAGTTCTTTTAGCATTCTAACACCCTCCGCGCAATACCGCTTCAAATATATGACGTCTCCGTTCAGGGTGGTTTTTGTCAATTTTTGACAGTTAGGCAGTTGCTGTACAGCTATGATTATATTCATTCGAAAGATCTTGTTGAGCTCTACATTCTTGCTTTTTGAAGTACTTTTCTAGCTTTTCGCTATCGTGAGATATAGTCGATTTTCCTATTTTTGCGTTGAAAACTTGTCATTTTTGCAGAAATCAAACAATCCGCCATTTCTTGAGCTATGTTAGCCGTAAAATTAAACTACGGGTGTCAATTTGAAGGTCCCGTCGATACAGATTATCCGTGGCATTATAATCTTCTAACTGCTACCCCGTACGCTGCTATCATAGAAAACGTAGTTTTTGCAAAAACATGACCAAATTTTTTCCAGCGATTGTGGAGTATTTACTATGCAAGCTAGATGGTTGCCACTTACTGGACGTGTTTTACACTAAAATACCCAGGGACCCTTTTTTAGTTGTCCCGATTGCTGCTTTCTAGCTAAAGTGGTCGTTTGTCAAAGTTGGAAAAAGTAGGCAAAATCCAGGGTGCGCATACATTTTAGCTAATTTCTTTATAACGTAGAGCTTTTCCATAATAACTAAAAAAGGGTCCCCAGCTATTTTATAGTGGAATCGAATGATGTGGCCGATGTCTCACGAAAAAATTTACTTTAGTCTGCAAAAAATCTGGAAAATTAAATTACTTCGAAAATGCAGTAAAATAATTTCCAGGAACTAAAGTTTGTTTCGTTGTATTCATTCGAAAGAGCAAATATTAAGCTGCGTTTTGATATAAAAATAGCTCCGTAACTCCAAGTAATGGTTGAGTAATAATGGTTCAAAGTTGATGTCTCCAAAAGGAATCACCACCTTAAGAGAACATGTTCCCTTAAGCGCGAGAATACGGTAATTGGTTTGTAATTTAATTGATATTTTTTACGTAGTTACCCTTGTTAGCAACATTGTAGGTTCTACGTATAATTGCTAAAATCCACGTGAATAATTATTATTTCTAGTTTTTCTACGTAAAACTGCTTTATCAACACTAATGAACGTAAAACAGTATTTCTACGTAAAGTGATTTTCAGTTTTGTATAAAATGCAGTATAAAAACAGTTTTCTACGCGAAGTCTGTAAATATATGAAATTTGAGCAGTTTTAAAATATTTATTGCAAAAACTCCGAAAATATTGAAAATTTATGTAGTTTCTAAGCACAGTGTGCCAAAGTAGCTTTGACAGACGCATCTTGATTATAGGATTCTTGGCAGTTTCATTTGTAAGCATTGCACGTCTGTCGTTGAATGACTTAACTTGCAAGCAACATGTGAATAATATACTTTAAGTCTGTAGATAGGATATGCGATTTGAAAGGGAAGATTCGTATATCCATCTACCAGGTGTCTCAACAGTTTAATTATGTCTCGAAAGTTAGCAATGTCTCGAAAGCTTGCGATTCTTGAAAGTTTGCAATGTCTCGAAAGTTTTGGAATGCCTGGAAGCTGTCTCGAAAGTTAGGAAGATTGTCTCAAAAGTTTCCCCACCTTTCGAGACATTTTGACAAAATGTCTGGAAAGTTTGTGAAAATGTCTAGAAAGTATGTTAAGATGTCTAGAAAGTTTTTCAAAATGTCTAGAAAGTTGGTTGAACTTTCGAGACATATTTCGAGACAAATTTCCAACTTTCGAGACAAATTTCTCAACTTTCTCAGTTACCTTCTGCACTTGTGGTGAGATACAGTGTGACATACCCATAATAACGAAATATGAAAGTAGGGAATCTTGCCGGCTGCCCCCGATCAACCCACGGGGGGAAACTATCCCCGACCAACAAAAACACCAAACATACAGACACAACTACCGCACCGGAACGAGCAACACAAGACGGGGAACAACATAGCACAAAGTCTCAACCTAACAATGAAGCCTAAACACAATCCTAACTGAGAAATACATACAGATGAATTTATTATGCAACAAAACAAAAATAAACACGAAAGTTAAGTATTACAACAAAACAAGGCACTATATATGGGCCAACAAAATTAAAGTATCATCTTAAAAGCTGCGAAATTAAATGCCATGTTATGGAACGTGTAGAAAACAACCAAACATCAAAAAATAAACAATATACAGTACACCACAGCACCAGAGACTCAGTGTTCGTGGGAGTGTGAGGGAAGGACATCTACTGGTTCAAAATCATACAGCCAGGCTGCCGGCAAGCTGGAAGACCAAAAGGGCCCAAGTAGCAAATGGGGCCAGTCACAAGCACCAAAAGCAGAGGCCATAGGGCCATCCAAAAGTCCAAAAGCAGGGCCGAAGACCAGCCAAAAACAGAACCATGCCACCAGGCCAAAGATAGAAAAGGGGCCAAAAACCAGCCCCCACAAGGGCAAAGGGTACCACGATGAAAAAGGACCAAACTAGGCAAAAGGCGCGGCATTACGCAGGCCGTCCACCACATAGTCCAAACATTATACTGGCCGGGAATATCCAGGCAACCAACACAAGCCGAACCAGGCAGCCGGCGCACGCGAACTAGCGCGCCTCCTCTGAACCAGAACCAGGGGACACTCCCACGGCACGACCATCAGGGGGGGCTGGGGGTCCAACAATCACATACAAGAAATCTAGAACAAACAAGAAAACTATAAGTAGCATACAAGGATTAACACATGGCAAGCAAAACAGAAATCAAACTACAAAAGGCACCGAATTCAAATCCTGACTATATCCGTCAAAAATAAAACCCGCAAGAAGAAAAACAACCGGATTACGGTTAAGAACTCGAAAATTAAGAATACCGTTGGAACTGCAGA
>JASAND010031744.1:0-19556 GCA_030248195.1 Trissonchulus latispiculum | reverse complement strand
AGAGGCGGGTGGGTTTTTTCCCCCAAAAAAGGGGGTGGGTTTTTTTCACCCCATGGCTATATATATATTTGTTATTGCGAGAAATACACGTTTTTAATAGTTTTATGGACTTTTAGACGGAATATTAGCCTTCTTTTGAACTTAGAAACACCTGGACAATCAAGTTTTCGAGTTTAAAACCACTGTCTAATGTTAAAATTACTGCATTATTCGATGTGTGTTAGTATTACAAACGGCTGATAATGCTTTTTTTGACATAAAACTTGAAAAAGCTTTTTGGGGAAGGGTGGGGGGGGGTCTCCAGAGGGCCCCCCCAGAACATGTTGGGGGGGAGCCCCCCCACCCCAAATCTCCGTTACTCTCCGTTATCTCCGCCTAGGGGGGGGGGAGTAGTCGAGGTCGGGTAGGGGGGAGGGACATAGGTGTAACGGAGATTTGGGGGTGGGCCCCCCAACTTTTTTGGGTGCCCCCCTCTGGAGACCCCCAACCCTCCCCCCCCCCCCAAAAGTTTCAATTTTTTGCCAAAAATCGCATTTTCAGCCGTTTCTAATGCCAGTGAACATTCAAATATGAAGTGATTTTGACATTAGATTGATTTAAACTCGAAAACTTGATTGCCAACATGTTTCCAATCCAAAGTATTAAGTAAGGTCAATAATGAGTCAGAAAGTTCATAATACAGTTAAAAAACGTGTATTTCTCGCAATAATATAACAGTTTAAGCCAAAAGTTTGGACATTGGAAAATTTTTGCAAACCACTGTTTTTTTTGTGTTTTTATTGTGTTTTCGCACACTTTTTTTTAAAAAAACACACAAAATTTTAAAAAAACACACTAAAAAGCACACTCACATTTTCACCTGAAGGAGCGAATTTTTATTAATTTTAAGCCTAATTTTTAAGTTTTTCCAAAAAATTTTGCGCCTTCGGCTCAAATATCCGCTATATATCTATATTTTTACCTCTGTTTGTTTTCGTCTGGGCATTAGTTATTGTGTAGTCTTTCGATTATTCTAAGCAACGGGGTCATATAGGGACTGTATAGGCAAATTATTCTATGAAATTACGTTTCCAAATTCTGAAATGACTGGAATAAAATAAACTGTCGAAAAGTAAAAGATTTGAAGGATTTCAGACCAAAATTTTCAAATTTTTCAAAAAATTCGTGCAACGGGGGCTCCGCCCCAGAACCCCCCATTGTAGCGCAAGAAAGACGTCATCAATGCAAATATTTAACTTTCAGAACATTTAAATATCGTTTATGAATATCGTTTACTATAAAAATACCAAATTTGGGCCTTTTTTGGCGCCTTCGGCGCGACTACCCCCCCCCCCCCTCCCCCGTTGGGACGACCCCGCCTTTTTTTGGGAGGGCTCTCTGGAGACCCCCCCCCCAACCCCTCAATGACCTCCTAACCTTCCCCCAAAATAGTTTTATGCCAAAAATCGCATTTTCAGCAGTTTCTAATGCCAATGAACATTCAACTATGAAGTGATTTTGACATTAGACATGGTTTTTAAACTCGAAAACTTGATTGCCAACATGTTTCCAAGTCCAAAATTGAAAAATATTGAAAAAATTACAAAAAAATGCTCAATTTTGGCCATTTGTCTCGCCTTTGGTGCGACAACCCCCCCCCCAGTTGGGGGAGGGGGGACGACCCCCCCAAACCCCCAGCCTAGTCGAAACCGATCTCCACCCCTAAAATTAGGTCCAGAACAAGTAAAAATGCAAATTTTTTGAAAATCTTTTGCAATTTCTAAAAATTTTGAAAAAATTGGAAACAATAGCTATATATAAATCAGCTATAAACAGCTAAAGATGGTTATTTATAGCAATTATAAACCATTATAAACCATAAGCCAAAAATTTGGACATTGTTGAAAATTTTTGCAAAATTTACTCTAAAAAATACCCAATTTACTCCCCCAAATGGAGGGGTCGCCAACCCTCCTCCTAACAAATTTTTGCTACCGCTCCCCCCAAGTCGGCCTTCGGCCGAGCCCCTCCTAAAAATTTTCAAACCCCTACCTAAATTTTTGAAAATTTTTAGCCGAACATTCGAAATTTTTCGAAAAATTGATGAAAATACAAGCGAAAATTTCTGGCATTTTTTAGGCATAAAGAAATAATGAAAAACGCCTGCCTGCAGTCACTAAGGCCGAAGCCTTAGTCCGAACAGGAGAGAGCCAATGGGCGCTGTGAGCGCTCTTACCCAGAGAGAACTAGTCTCTGGAGCTCCCGCCTGGTTGTCCCGAAGGTACAGCTTTTGCTCTATCTGAGCCTAACTGCAAACATACAGAGAAGGTTTTATCAAAACCTTCGACTCGTGCTATGCACAGAAAGAGGACTGCAGTGGCATTTTTAGGTTTTGGAAAATAGGGAGGGGGTTACGGGGCTTCCGAAAATGTGGGGGGGGGGGGGGGGTGAGTGCAAGGTAAAATTAAAATTTTTAGCGACAGATTAAACATTTTTTAGGTAAAAACACAAAAAATCGCTATTTTTAAGCTTAAAATTAATTTCTATAAGTCCATAAATTAGTTAAAATTTAGAAAATTTTTGGAAAAATTAGACCTCAAAAACTTAATTTTTCGACACTTTAAGGCGATCCCCAAAAAGTGGGGCTTGCCGAAAAGTGGGGGGGGGGGAACGGGGGGGTGCACCTCCCCCACTAAAAAATGCCAGCACTGCTGGCAGCCCCCCCCCCCTTTCATCCCCCCTCTCCAAGTTTTTGAGGGCAAATTTTCAAAAAATTTCTGAATTTTTAGTTAATTTGTGGACTTATATATAAGTTAATTTTAATCTTAAAAAGAACGATTTTGTTTGTGTTTTTACCTAAAAAATGTTAATTTTTCGCTAAAAATTTTGGTGGTTTATAGTCATGTGGGGGAAAACCACATCGTCGGATTTTGGCTGGAACTTTTGAATTATATATAAGGGCTAGATGAGAACTTTATATATATACCATCGTATATACATAAGAACAGGATCGGCCCCAAATTATATACTTCCTTGAGGGACACCTGATCAGATCAGTGCTTAGTTCAGAATTTGAACCTTTAACACAGACATATTGTTGTCTGTTAGTTAAGTACGCAAGTAAGCTGGGCTGGCTTTTTCCTACATGGGGGAGGGGGTGGGGGGCCCCAGAAATTCGTTCCCCCCCAGACTTGGGTCGCCCCCTCCAGGATTCGGGCCTTCCCCCCCAGAACTTTAAAGTGCCCGGAAAAATAGGGTTTTGTTTTGAGGGTAAATTTTGAAAAAGTTTTCCGGTTTCGCCGGATTTTTACCTATTTTTAAGCATTTTTTAGCTATTTTAAGCTTACATTTAAGTTAAAAATAGTTAATTTGTTAGCTCAGCAGCAAAAAATAGCTATTTTTAGGCATTTTTCGGAAAATTTTTCTTCCCCCCCCCCAGAAATCCGAACCCCCCCCCCAGACCTGGGACCTGGGGGGGGGACCCCCAGACTTCCCCCTCCCCCAGAAATTTTTGCCTAGGAAAAAGCCCGGTAAGTAAGTATATATATATAGGATTAGACCGACTGGAATTTCGGTTCCGGTCTCCGGTTCTGGTACTTTCCGCACTGTTCGGTTCCGGTTCCGGTTTTTGCAAACATACCGAAACCGGAACCAATTTTAGCCCATTATCAAAAGTAAAATTTTTATTAACATTTTCAAAAATTTTATCAAACTTCTTCAAAACTTTTTAAAAATCAGCGATTCCTCTTATAACCAGAATATGATTTATTCAAAATTTCTGCCTGCGAAGACTAGCATTACTTAGAATGTTTCGAATTTGTAATAATAATGTCTAATGTATCGTTGTTATGAATATTAATATATATTATAAAACAAAAATAATACTTAATAAGTCAGATTAGATAGCACAAGACCGCCGAAACTTTTAAATTTAAGTATACCTAATGCTGAATTGAAATTATTGAAGCCTTACCGTCGACCTATGCTATTTCAAAATTACAGAGTGTGCTGTTGTATAATCAAATGTCAGTTTTAGCTTAAATTTAATCTTTTTAATTGTTTAAATCGAGACTGGACTTAAATATGGACTACGTAAGTTTGTTGCTTTGTTTAGTAATTAATCCAGAGTTAGCAGATCAACAGAATTACTAAAAAATTAAAATAACAATGGTTTTTTAAAAATCTTTTGAAGAAACGTCATTTAAAATTTAAAAATCCTGTTGAAGCTAGTCAAAAGGAAGAAATTTTGTTTAATTCAAGTTGGAGAAATTGTGCATTTCGGCTTTCTTTGAAACTTGTGAAAAATACTTTTGGCTTATATATGTATGTATATGGCTTATATATGTTAATGTATATATGTTAATGTTATATATGTTTAATGGATGAAAATTTATATATAATATTTCAACCATGCAAAAACCATTTGCATTTTAATCAGAAAACTCCAATAACAAAGTAATTATACTGAGATATAACAACAAGCTAAGGAATTAAATGCCGATGTTCTAAACAAGTCCAATTTTGTATATATATAAGCTGATGTTACCTAAGTTTATAAGCAGATTAGATTTACAATACGGAATTTATACAAGAACAGTAATTTTCAGAAAAATTTTAATTTTGTCTGAAGTACGGAGAGAATAAGAGTAAACTAAAATGGTAATAGATATCTTTTGTTTTCAAAAAATGTAAATGGCATTATTATTTTTTATTTTGCGTTTTGAAAATGCTGCAACATTTCCGCTTCTAGTAAAGTTAAATGAACTTTTTGATTATGACTAGAAATTATAAGGCAAGCCAGATAAAAACTAAACATGTTTATGACTTATTTTGTCGATGGAGCAGTTGTTGGTGCTCGCAAAAATTTTGGTGGAATCAATTTCTATCTACTTATATTTAGCTGAATTTAAAATTCAGCTTAACCAAGTAAGAAGTTAAATTTTATTTGCAAGTAAATGTACTTTAAGTCAACTTGCATTCGATTAAATTATTCACCGAAATTCGTATATAGAATGTAAAAATATAGATGCCGTTTATTCATCGAAAATGTGCTCGAATAATATAAAATATATAGCATATTTATACCGTGTATAATTAATTTTAAATTTTAATTTTAAAGCTATAATGTAGTCAAGTTTAACTATGCTATAAAACAAAAATCTCTTAATAAATTGCAAATTTCATGTTCCTGCATTGAAATAACTACGTATATATATAAAACATAAAGCAAACGTTATTACAATGTCTAGTAACTATAAAAAAGCGAAAAATTGTGCAAAAATTGTCCAAAACGTCAGAAAAAATTTTCGATTTTTGTAGTGTTAAAGAGCTGGTTCCGGTTCCGGTTTTTTAAAGCCAATTCCGGTTCCGGTTCCGGTTCCGGTTTTTTGGAGTTCCGGTCGATCCCTAATAAGTAAATAAGTAAGTTTGCAATTTCTGGGGAGTTTAGCTGATTAAATATTACAAATTTTGCGGATGCATTGCTTTTTTATCTGGGAATGTGAAAATAGCAAAGGTTTTGAACCATCCACAGTCTAGCAGGTTTGGCGAAGGCCTTGAAGTGACAGAGAGCACGCCTACAGTGGCTGGCATATTCAAGTTTTAGCCTCAGGGCCGGGAACAGGAGTAGTGGCATGCTGTTTCTTTCGCGAAAATTATTGCCTGGACACACATCCACATTTATGCAAAAGCTTGGAGAACAAGTTGGGCTCCGCGAGTAGAACGGGCATTGCAATTCAGAGAAGTCAGGTTGCGAGGTTGACAGCTGACCGTTTGAATTAATTTTTGGTACTGTAGTTGAAGCAAGTAAATAAAAAATGTTAGCGATAAGATAAAGGGGAAGTCGAGCTTCAGAACTGTTCCTTCAGGCTGGATCTAAGTGCAGTTGTTGGATCTCAGCAGCTGATTGCGCCAAGTTCCCCTATCCCCGGGTCAAGTAACCCCAAATTGGTTTAATGTGACCCACTCAGCTTTTACGCTGACTGCTAATGCTGTGATAATGCGAGCACTATATGAAAAAAGAAATGAAGTCTTTACGTGCTGACAGTCGACTAATATGAATAACCAAACTTTGAAAGCGGGGCAAGTAGCCCCGGTTGACCGTAATCACAAATCCAATTTAACAAAAAATTCTGGAACTTTGATAGCAGTCAGTTTTTCCATCAATTTATTGTGGGAGACACTATCAAAGGCTTTTGCAATTTCCATGTATACGACATGACATCTATAAAATTTACCTTATCAATAGCTTTAGTCCAATCATCCCGTGGCTGGCGGCTCTCAACTATCGGGCGCGATGGCTACTGCGATGCCATTGCTGCTTTTATGCGACAGGCTCAAAACAATTCTCTTCTTGAAATGAACACTTCAACCTCCTAAGGCTTAGAAACAATATGTTCGTTAACATAAATATAAATGTTCATTATGCCGGCATAAAAGATCGTGGACAATAGAGCCTGTCCTCTCCCAAGGTAGTTTCACGCCCAGATAGGAAGTCCTGACCGAAGCCGTTGCACTGATTAGCCTTACTAAGCAAGAGGTCGCTACAGACGGGAGCAGTAAACTGTCATCGATATATATATATATATGTATTTGTATATATACTAAAGACACGGTCTAAATGTTTTCATGGTTTTGAGTTGCTTGGCCGCCTCTTGCTTAGAGAGGATTTTAGAAAGGGTAAGACAAAGAGAAATACAACGGAAGAAACCAACCATGGATTTTTCTAAAATCTGTGGACCTCGGGGATGATCACGACACTGGAATCTTTCTGAAAGGATGGTAAAACAAACATACCAATCAGCTGGCTTATCCCTAGTGGGGGGGCGCCCCCCATTCGGTGACCTCCCCCCATTCGAGGAGCCCCCCCCATGAAAAGCCCCCATAAA
This sequence comes from Trissonchulus latispiculum, assembly GCA_030248195.1. NCBI lineage: Eukaryota > Metazoa > Nematoda > Enoplea > Enoplida > Ironidae > Trissonchulus > Trissonchulus latispiculum. Next base: position 12,690 of record JASAND010031744.1, on the reverse strand, counting down.
TCCCGACCTCCCCCCCATAACCCCAAAAATTTCCAAATTTTACCATTTTTACCCTAAATTTTCAAAAAAATTTCCGGCTTCGCCGGATTTTTGACTAAATTTTCGCTATTTTAGCTTAAAAAGCACCTAAAATTTGTCAGTTTTTTAGCGATTTTTAGCAGTTTGTACACAAAAAACCCACAAAAATTCGCAAAATTTTTCTAAAAATATGCCTCCCCCCATTTTGGGTGAGCCCCCCCACGAAGCCCCCCCCCCATAAAAAATTGCCAAGGGATAAGCCAAATGAGGTAAGCCGACCCGGTGACCAGCGACCACATAGGGGACCGAGCGTTAAAGGAGTCTGAATCGTTGTCGGAATTTAGACTCCTGTTCTGCACTGTCATGGTATAGTAAAGGTTCGAAAAAAAATACGATTTGGCAACTTTTTGGATAACTTTTTATAGGATTGCCGTAGAGATCTCGGATATGGCCCAGCATGTGTCGGGTGGGGTCTAGTTTCTTCCCATGCCCAAAGTTCCCGGGCAAGGCCTGCGCTTTCAGAAAAATTTTGAAAATTGACTGTATTTTTTTTCGGACCCAAATCGAAAAAAATACAGGGCCAAAAATTCGCCTTTTCACTATTTAGCGCCAAAATTACTACACAAATCGTATATACAGATGCTGCTCATGCATTTCCCGTTGACTATTGACCCATCTTTCCAGTCTATGGTGGTTAATTTTCATTAGATAGGCTGCCTACCGCATTTGGCCAGAAAAACTTTTTCATCTGGCCCGATACTGTTTTTAACATACAGTAATGTCAATAATGTTGCTTATTCAGTGGCCATAATTTGTTTTTTATTCTGAACAAACGTAACGACAAAGAATAAATATCCAGCAGACATCTAGAAGACCTTCTGAAAACCGTCATAGATGCTCATGGCTGTTAACATGAGTTCAGGAATCCCAATGACTACCGGAAGGGGTCGTCTACGTTGTTATTAATTCTTTAGCCATGGACACAACTGATTATAAACCATCATTTAGCTCATTCAAAGTCGAAAAAATTGTAAGTTTTTAGTTCAGTGCTGAAAGCTTGTCTGCTGAGAAACCTGGCAGCCCGATCTGAGCATGTGAACGTAGAAAAAGTCGTTATAGTTTACCATACGGTATTATTTATTAAGTTTACTCTGGATTCGTAATTTCCTGAGCTTTTCAACTACAGTACAGCTCATTTCAAAGTGCGTTTGAAGCGAAGTCCCATATCTGGCGAAATGTCGCGAGCGCACGCGAAATTCGCGAAGGCTTTGCGACATTCGTGTAGATTTTTCGCAATATGTCGTACGAAAATCTGTATTTCGCGAAGTCGCATGAGAAGTTCGCGTAACTTCGCGAAATTTCCCCAGATTTCGCGAAAGCATTTCGCGAAATTTCTTCCACTTCGCGAAGTTTGCTAACTAAGGTTTTTGTTAGCTAATTTGAGGGGTTTTCTCCATATCTACCAAAATTCTGGGCAAATTTTAAATTGTAGCTTTGGCTCAAATTTTTCTCTTCGCGAAATGTCGCGTAATTTACGCGATATTGTGCGACATTTCGCGAAGTTGTCGCGAAATCTGCTAAAAGGTGTTGTGGATTTGCGTCTTTTGGAGAGTCCTAAATTATGAATTTTTGGCTTGCGGATATAGAGAACACGAAAAGGAAATTAGAGCTGAGCTATATACGTATGTGTCACCCGCTTTTCCCGCGTGGTTCCCATTTCTGTTGCGATTTTTCCCGAATGTTCTTACTACTTTCTTTCAAGTACTTTCAAAGGAAGGAAGCTTATATATATGCCTTGTTTTTTCCAGAAGACGGTTATTTTAAAAGTGCCGATTACTGCACCACTTGTTGCCATCGCATTCTTCTGTTCACGATATTATAGCGCGGCGGGAAAAAACCCAGTCCGAGATGCGGGGAAAAAACCCAACGCCAGTGTGAGTCACCCATATGAGCTAGATCGGATTTTAATAGCCTATCTTAAAGAGCGTCCAAAACTACCCTAGAGGCTGTATATATTATTGTAGCTCCCGCTGCCTCTCAGAAAATTTTTTGGGACTTAGAAAATTTTGGTCCCAACTTGGGGGTTAGACAGGGTCAATTTTGGGGGGTCACCCTGAACTACTGGAAAGACCTAGCCCAAAACAGATTACAGTTTCACAGAGGGCATGTCTCTAACTTCACGATGGTGTATGCAATTTGGCTCTAGTGCCTGTGGTGCGACCTGGGGGTGACCTAGACTCGGCGGGAAAAAACCCAACTTTCAGAATGAAAATTTTTTCCAACCATTAGCAGCAAAGCAAAAATTCATGCATTTCTTAGCTGAATAGAGTCTCCCTATTAATTTGGTATAGATTTTACCTAGGTTCAACCTTCTATGTGTGGTCCAGGTGGCCAAAATCTGACATGGTGCCATTTCAAGCCAAATTTTTCAATTTCGTCAAAAATCGCCAATTTTTCACTAAAATAGGTCGGGTTTGGCTTTAAATGCAATAAAACACGTTTTCTATGTGATAGGATGTTATATAAAACTGCAGAAATTTAGCAAATTTCAAAAATTTCCAAAATTTGCCTATGTTTACGTGTTAAACATACAAAATTGTCAAAAGTCAATTTGACATAAATTTTTTGCAAAAATATTGATATTTGTTGATGCAGATGTACTAAAAATGACCCGCTCTTTCGAATGGTATAATCAAAAATGTTCTGGCATGCTTCAAGCAAAATTTCGGCTGGGTTTTTCCCCGGCCCATGGTAATTATGCACCCTCTAGGCACTGGCGGATCCAGGATTTCGTGACGGGGGGGCGGTAAAATATTTCCAGCGGGGGGTCTGCGTCTGGGGGGCGGAGCCCCCAAGAAGTTGAAGAAATTTTTTGTTTTTGCAATGAAATCGGTCTTCGGAAATTTAATTCTTTTTATACTGAAGAACTGAACAAATTTTTTTAAATTCTTGACATTTTTAGGCAAAAATGGTAATTTTCTCCAAAAAATCGGATGCATTTCAAGCTTTTTCTTCACAAATGCAATAAATATGCGGTTAAAAAGGAGAAAATTCGCGCCGAAGGCGCGAAATTTTTTGATTTTTTGCCCTTTTTCCTCTTTTTCTCCTTTATTTTTCCTACCTTCGAATCGCGACGGGGGGCGGCCCCCCCCCGCCCACCCTGCCGCTAGGGTAGTTTTGGACTCTTCAAGATAGGCTATTAAAATCCTATATAGCTCAAACCGGTAGCCCACACTGGGAGTGGGTTTTTCCCGCATATTAAAATGGGTTTTCCCCGCTTGACTATATATATTCCTTTCATTTGGTGCAGAATTCCTTGAAAAAACTACCAGTTAGAATATATGTCGTCTCAACTACTATTTTTTCTGAAATTGTTTAATGAAGAAACAAGTTTTATATTTTGAAATAAATGTAAATTTTGCTGATGCTGCCAATTTAGTTTGATTTTTTGAGTTTGACCCATGACGGGTCGCCAAGTTCGATGACATAAAGTTCTAGCCAAAAAAAATTAGCTAAAAACTTACCAGAAATCTAGCCCTAAATAAGTTCCAGCCAAAATCCGACAATGAGGATTTTCCCTATGCCTATGTATGGCCGTTCATTTCTCCAAGAGGATAAACGCAAACCCTGAAAAATGGTACATAATTGGCAATTGTCTCAAAAATGCGTGTGCAGCTTTCCGATTGCTTCCATGTGTTCAGAGAAATCCGTGCTTAAAACAGCCCTGTTGACATTTTCAATATATATTTCTCATTTTCGCTCATGCTAGTGATCACGCACAGTTGATGCAGGAAGCTTCCGTTGGGGACAACACACGTTGAATAGGACTACAGCGAATGCAGGCCATACCTGAGCCACTGACCTGCGCTGATGAAGGCTGCAAAGTTCAGCAATCTTTGATTTGACTTTTGAACAGTTTTTGACTCTGAAAATCCATCGAGACTTTGAACTCATCCGTAAGCGAGCCATCGACGCGTATATATATACGTACTTGACAAACTAATGTTTCATACATGTCTTTAATTAGCCTTCTTGGATTTCAAGACAGCATTTGATAGTACGTATAGATCGCGGCTGTTTGTGGACTCTCCTCTCCCACGCTGGCATCTCCTCCGTACTGGTGGAAATAATTAAAAAGAAGAAAATGAGAAATATTGAAAATGTGAACAGGGCTGTTTTAAGCACTTATTTCTCTGAACACATGGAAGCAATCGGAAAGCTGCACACGCATTTTTGAGACAATTGCCAATTATGTACCATTTTTCAGGGTTTGCGTTTATCCTCTTGGAGAAATGAACGGCCATACATAGGCATAGGGGAAATCCTCATTTTCGGATATTGGCTGGAACTTCTTTAGGGCTAGATTTCTGGTAAGTTTTTAGCTAGCTTCTTTGGCTAGAACTTTTTGTCATCGAACTTGGCGACCGTTATGGGTCAAACTCAAAAAACCAAACTAAATTGGCAGCATCAGCAAAATTTACATTTATTTCAAAATATAAAGCTTGTTTCTTCATTAAACAATTTCAGAAAAAATAGTACGTTGTTGAAAAAACAACAACAACATAATACAGCCTCTAGAGTAGTTTTGGACGCTCTTTAAGATAGGCTATTAAAATCCGATCTAGCTCATATGGGTGACTCACACTGGCGTTGGGTTTTTCCCGTATCTCGGACTGGGTTTTTTCCCGCCGCGCTATAATATCGTGAACAGAAGAATGCGATGGCAACAAGTGGTGCAGTAATCGGCACTTTTAAAATAACCGTCTTCTGGAAAAAACAAGGCATATAAGCTGCCTTCATTTGAAAGTATTTGAAAGAAAGTAGTAAGAACATTCGGGAAAAATCGCAACAGAAATGGGAACCACGCGGGAAAAGCGGGTGACACTTATATAGCTCAGCTCAATTTCCTTTTCGTGTTCTCTATATATATCCGCAAGCCAAAACTTCATAATTTAGGAGTCTCCAAAAGACGTAAATCCACAACACCTTTTAGCAGATTTTGCGACAACTTCGCGAAATGTCGCACAACATCGCGTAAATTTCGCGACATTTCGCGAAGAGAAAAATTTGAGCCAAAGCTACAATTTAAAATTTGTCCAGAATTTTGGTAGATATGGAGAAAACCCCCTCAAATTAGCTAACAAAAACTTTAGCTAGCGAACTTCGCGAAGTGGAAGAAATTTCGCGAAATGCTTTCGCGAAATCTGGGGAAATTTCGCGAAGATACGCGAACTTCGCATGCGACTTCGCGAAATTCAGATTTTCGTACGACATATCGCGAAAAATCTAAAAATGTCGCAAAGCCTTCGCGAATTTCGCGTGCGCTCGCGACATTTCGCCAGATATGGGACTTCGCTTCAAACGCACTTTGAAATGAGCTGTACTGTAGTTTCAATTCTCTAACTACCTGGAATATCGTCGACTTTTGTTACCGAGACTGTCGCAAGCAATTTACACCGGGTTGAAGTCCTGAAAATGCAGTAGCGAAAGGCTACTCGCTTCTAAACTTGAATGAATATTACTGGAATCATTGCTATAGCTGTAAATACTAGCATAAAACAGCGCTAAAAGTCATTCCAGTAAAGTTCTGCTCAGTTGAGGACAAATTTTCAAGCCAATCATACGGCACTGTAGTAAGGTAAAGATTGACCCCTTGGAATCAACCGAGGAGACCGTCAGTGCATGCTACAGTCATGAATACCGCTAAAAACGCGGAAACTCGACACCTGGTCGATTTCTAGCAGCTAAAATAAGAATTTTCTGGTGTATTTTTATTTCGGACCCAAGTGCCCAGCGGGTCCGAAAAAAAAAATACACCCGCTGCTGCGCAACTGTGCGGCGCAGGGGCGCCCGAACCTATTGCCAAAAAAACTAGAAGCAATGTCTATTATGTTAAAACAATAGGTGCTACTATAGCTTTAGTGTAGCGAACAAGAGCCAAAAAGTTGCCAACTGATCCAAAAGTTGAAAACCAACTTTTTCATAGTACCATTTTTGAGTCCTCAGCCTGCGTGAGTGCGGGGCCTTGGGGAAACGGTCATACCATGGCTGGATGTAAATAAGCTTGCGCTTTTATGGGGTACAGTTTGGCTGGGCTCCGTAGCTTCTAGCCCGACTTAGGGTGGGTGTATTTTTTTCGAACCCGGCCGGTGTATTTTTTTTCGAACCTTTACTATACCGCTCAGCTTACCTGTTCAAACTAAAATATGCAGGGAGTGGCTCTCCGAGTCAAGCTACCTACATTTACAGTTTTCTGTAAATGTCTCCTTTGTGGGGCCTCGCGAAAGCTCACCGGCTAGCGGGCGGGAAGTAACTATACCTACCTACCTACCTAGTCCAATCATTTAAACAATGCAATAGTTGCGTAATAGTGGAACGGCCAGACAGAAATCCGTGCTGTTTAGTTGATAGGAACTTATTTTTAGTAAGTATATAAGTAGTTAATGCTTTGGCAACAAAATTTTCCAAGTGCTTACTGCACCCGACAAACAAACTAATAGGTCTATGGTGACTAACATTTGACTTGTCTCTTTTTTAAAGACTGGAGTAACTTTTGCTACTTTTTGCTAAATGTCAAAATGTTCAAAAGTGGTCCGATTTTGGTAAAATTTCGTATGGTATACTGGCATTTTTTTAGGGTTTTGAAAGCCCGTTTGCTTCGCCCCCCCCCGCCCCCCCAGGGAGGGGGAAGTGGGGGGGCTTCCGAAAAGTGGGGGGGGCGAGCCAAATGTAAAATATACCGAAATTTTTAGCGAAAACTTAGCATTTTAAAGGTAAAAACGCAAAAAATCGCTGTTTTTAAGCTTAAAATGAGCTTATAAGTCCATAAATTAGCTAAAAATTGAGAAAATTTTTGAAAATTTGACCTCAAAAACCTAATTTTTTGACACTTTTGGACGACCCCCAAAAAAGTGGGTGGGGGCTTGCCGAAAAGTGGGGGGGGGCTCCGAAAAGTGGAGGGGGGAACCGAAAAGTGGGGGGGGGCCCACCCCCCCCCACACTAAAAAATGCCAGGGTATATAGGTGGGATGGGCCCTACCAACTTGCACGCAAAGTTTGAGCCGGCTAGCTCATATCCCATCGCCCAAACGGGGTGGTTTTCCCCCACCACTTGCGGGTTGGTTTTCTCCGACCTCTATATGGGTGGTCCGTCCCCAAAATTTTGGGAGGGTTCCCAAACCTCCTCCCCCCCGCCCCCAGTGAAAATCATAGCTTCCCTGGAACTTTGGGTCTCGGGGGGGGGGGTAAATCTTGGGATTTTGGTGGTCGACCCGCGAAATGTAATGGGGGGTAATATACTATATATTTTGAAGAAAAAAGGGCTGAATTGCAATTTACATTACAATACAATCAAAATTTTGCATTTTTGGCCATCTTTCGAAATTTCTGAGGTCCGAATTCTGGGGGGGGGGTGTTGAGAGGGGTATAGCGCGGCGGGAAAAAACCCAGTCCGAGACGCGAGAAAAAACCCATCGCCAGTGTGAGTCTCCCATAAGAGCTTCCTTCTTTCCCAATTCTAGCCACTGCATGCCCGTCTAGGACATTTTTCCCTCTAGTATACCATGTCAGATTTTGGCCACCTGGACCACACACATATCTATTGTATATATAGAAGGTTGAACCTTGGTAAATTCTATACCAAATTGATCAGGAGGCTCTATTGAGCTAAGAAATGCATGAATTTTTCCTGTGCTGCTAATGGTTAGAAAAAAATTCATTTTGAAATTTGGGTTTTTTCCCGCACATGTGTTTTTCCGCCGAGTCTAGGTCACCCCCAGGTCGCACCACAGGCACTAGAGCCAAATTGCATACGTATATACATTATCGTGAATTTCGAGACATATCCTCTGTGAAACTGTAATCGGTTTTGGCAGGCGCGTAGCCGGGGGGGAATGGGGGGAATTCCCCCCCTCCGAAATTGTGTTGCCCCCCAGGAATTTTTTCCTGCCATGTGTAAAACGCCCATGTTTCAAAAAACTTGCGCCTTCGGCGCGTATTTACGTACTTAAATTTACCATCATAATATGGGTTTGGAAGGCCAAAAATGAGTTCTAAATACCCTATTGAGTGTGATTCGCCCAGTTTATGCATCATTTGCGTGCATGAAAACGTATTCAGCCTCATTTCGCTTCTTTAATTCAAAGAATGCTTTGAAAAAATTCCTCTGACGTTACTAATTTAAAAAATTTTCCAACTTCTGGGGGGCTCCGCCCCCAGACCCCCCACCACTTTTGGCGTCCCCCCCCCGAAAATTTTTTCTGGCTACGCTAGTGCGTTTTGGGGTAGGCCTTTCCAGTAGTTCAGGGTGATCCCCCAAAGTTGACCCTGTCTAACCCCCATGTTCGGACCAAAAATTTCCATATTTTCAAAGTCCCAACAAATTTGCTGAGAGGCAGCGGGAGCTACAATAATACAGCCTCCACGTTAGTTTTAGACGTTCTTTAAGATACGCTGTTAAAATCCGATCTAGCTCTTATGGATGACTCACACTGGCGATGGGGTTTTCCCGCATCTCGGACTGGGTTTTCCCCGCCGCGCTATACCACTCTCAACACCCCCAGAATTCGGACCTCAGAAATTTCTAAAGATGGCCAAAAAATGCAAAACTTTACGTAATTGTATTGTAATTGTAATGTAAATTGTAATTTAGCCCTTTTTTCGTCAAAATAAGGCTTGTTTTTAATGTTTTAAGCATTTTTCACCGTTTTAAAGCGATTTTATATATAAACCAAAATTTGAGAAGATTTTTCAAAAAATGACCAATTTTCAGCCAAAATTAGCTAACACTTCTTGGGTCCAAAAATCGTTGGGGGGTTCAGAGGCGTTTCCGCACCTCGCCAGTTATATATATAATTTTTGTTAAATTGATTTAAAGTTCTCGCTGAAATTTAATGTTTTCAAAAGATTTCCGGTCTCGGTGAGCGAGACCGAGACTCCCAACCCTGGTGATACGGTAAATTATACGATACGTAAAATTTTATGCGGTATATACGTATAACAGATGTGTTATTTATAGGTTGTGCCAGGATGGCTGCATTTCAGCGTGAATATTTTGAGATTCCTCCTGTTACCAGGACCTATACAACAGCCTGTGTATTGACAACCGTTGCTGTGGTATGTATACCATATATATATACAATATTACGTTGTCTACCTATTGCCGCCTAACTTGAGTCTTTTGAAACTGAATGTTGCTGTTGTTGTTGTTGTTTTGTTGGTTTCGTGTATCTTCTGGGAAATCCCAGTATGACCCAAGAGAGGACGCTTGACTAGGAACCAACAAACAGCCAGAGCTCCTCCTCCGACAGGGCCCCGACTTTTTGTAGTACTAGTCGTTCTGATTCCAACGATACGAAAATTTCCACTTTCATTCAGTACTTAGCTGGCTGGGCTTATTCTAGGGATTTTTTCTTGGGAGGGCCCTCGGGGGGCCAGTCATTTTGGGGGGGGGGCGAAAATTTTTAAAAATTTTTCTAAAAACATGCTAAAAATGCGGAATTTTTATTGCAATCGCCAAAAATAAGCGGATTTAGTGCTTAAATAGGCAAAAATCGACTAAAAATCTCCGGCGAAGCCGGAAAAGTTTTGAGAATTTGGCCTTCTGAGCGATTTTTTCAGGGCAAAAGTTGGTACCAAAAGGGGCACCCACTTTTTTGGGGGGGTTGGGGGGGGGTTTTTTGTGGGGAGCCGCCCCCCGCCCCGCCCCCCAGTATCTTAGTCAAGCGGGAAAAAACCCACTAGCCAATGCGGGAAAAAACCCACCCCCAGTGTGGGCTTACCGGTATATATGAGCTATCTAGGATTTTAATAGCCTATCTTGAAGAGCATCCAAAATAACCCTGGAGGGTGTATTATTGTCGCTCCCACTGCTTCCCAGCAAATTTTTTGGGACTTTGAAATTTTCGAAAATTTTGGTCCGTCCAAGTACCGAAATTTGGCAAACTTTGCATGGCCACCCTGAACTACTGGAAAGACTTAGACCAAAGCGGATTGTATGTATGTGTAGGGCATCTGTTGCGCATCATGATGATATATGCCACACTGCTCTAACCCCTCCGGTGCGACCTGGGGGTGACCTAGAGTTGGCGGGAAAAAACCCACATGCGGGAAAAAACCCACTTTTCAAAATTGAAAATTTTTCTAAGCATTAGCAGGAAAGGTCAAACGAATACATACATTTGTTTAATAGAGCCTATAGATTAAATTGGTATAGGTTTTACCTGGGTTCGATCTGTTATGGGAGGTCCAGGGGGTCAAAATCGGACATGGTGCCATTTCAAGCCAAAATTTCAATTTGGCCAAAAATGCTTATTTTTGCCTTAAAATGGGTCTAGTTTGGCTCTAAATACAAGAAAAACACGTTTTCTATACGATAGGATGCTTAAACTGCCGAAAATAAACAATTTTAAAAAATTTCCAAAATTTGCCTATGTTTATGTGTACCACATACCAAATTTTCAAAAGTCACTATGACCTCAATTTTTCAACAAAAACTAATATGTTTTGATGCAGTTGTACTAAAAACAACCCGCTCTTTCATTTGGAATGGAACGGTTAGAAATGCTCCTGGCAACTTGCCAAAAAATTTTCGGGGAGGGTTTTTTCCCGCATATGGGGTTTTTTCCCGCATTGGGTTTTTTTCCCGCCAGTTTGGGATATTTTTTCTCACTAACGGCGCACCCTAGAGAGGTGTTCTATAGCTCATAAGAAAGCTTACGACTAGGCCTAGCAGCCTGTATATATAGTCAGTATTTCAATATCTCAAACCAGTAAAAAGTTTTGGCCAAAAATCTGAAAAGTGGGTTTTTTCCCGCTTGACTATATTATATACGGTACTGGCAGGCCCGCACCCAGGATTTTGAAAAGGGGGGGGGTCCAAGGTAATATGCAACGGGGGGTCTGGGGGCGGAGCCCCCCAGAACTTGAAAATTTTTTGCATTTTTGCCCAAAAACAGTACATTGGACGTTAATTTGTAAATTATCGCGCCGAAGGCGCAAAAATTTTTTAAAAATAGCTGTTTTTGCCATAAAAATAGCAAAAATTTTCCGTTTAGTCATCCCAAAAGGGGGGGGGGTCTAGACCCCTTGAACCCCTTGGGTACTGGAACGGGTCTCTAAGGGCTCTCGAGTGCAGAGCTCTCGCGCTTCCCTATAGTAAACATGATTATCGATGCTAAATAAGCGCTAGGATATATATAATGCTTCGTTTTCGTATGTTTTTGTATGTAGGATATGAATTATGTATATAGAGGCGCGGTAGCGCCCCTACATAATATGGGTGTAAAGGCGTCTGCGCGGCCCCCTGGAAACAGTGTTGGCCTGGTGCCAGCTAATTTGAGGTCCGGGAGAGGTAAAAAGGTTACCATCGTAAAGTACTCGAGCAGTACTATATTCAAGTAGGATCACCATACTTTTAGTTAAAATTCCGAACTTCGAAATTTTGCACTAGGCGGGAGTTACCGTGCGTTTGTTTTTTTCTCGGTTAATAACGCTTTTCGGAAGTGCATTTGTCAGCGCAGTGTTGGAACGATATGGGCATTTTGGCCCAATACTACTATTAATGTTGGTAGGCAGGGTCCTCCCATGCAAATTGTTTCGGTCATTTTGGCACACTGCCAATTTTGGCTCTGTACCAAGGCCCCAAAGTCGGACTTTCGCTATTTTGGCACTTCGGTTGTGTTCAACTTTTTTCACAGGTTAGCAGCTAGATCGGTTTGGTTTGTTTTATTTCAAAATTTCGGACTATGCGCGGAATGTAACGAGGGGGATTTTTTAATTTCGCTCTGTAGCTTTCAGGAGATGGGCCCAAACTTTGCATATTTTTGGCCTGTTTTGGCGAAAAGTCCCACTTTCACTAGAAATGGCCTAAAAGTCGCTGAAAATGGCGTTTTTCGGCCTTGGGGTGGTTCCCATATATAGTAAATTGGGGTCGCTGTAAACGATGAGCATACTGCCGACGTCGGTGGATATGACCCCTGACCCACAGCGGCCTGCGGGCCGCGGGTCCGGTGGGGGTCAAAAATGAAAGTCTTCAAAAGCGGTCAAGTTTGGTATCAAATGAAAGCTCATTGGTCAACTTTTGTCATTATACCACCCACAAAAAGTGGCCCCACCGACCTGTGGGCGGGTGTCCCACTTACAGCGGGTCCGGTGTGGGTCAAAAAGTCTTGAAAAATGAAAGTCTTCAAAAGCGGTCAAGTTTGGTATCAAATGAAAGCCCTTGGCGAGGCGACCCATGGCTGGCCAGATCTGGTTCAAGGTTGAACCAGTTCCTGGTTCAAGCTGTTGGAGATAGCTGGAAGGCAGAAATTTTTCATGCAAATGCCTATGGCATTTTTCAAGCTCCTTATATCAGTAAGCACGCTGCTGGAAAGGGAACCTTTAAAACGACAGCAGGACAAGTAATGAAAATGCTCCTCCAGAGCATGAAAAAGTAATATGTGTGGTGGTGAGGTTGTAAAGTCAAGAGAGGACTAGTCTTAAAAATGCTTAATATATATATATATATATATATATATATATATATATATATATATATATATATATATCATGGGTAGCTTGGAGAGCATCCCATAATTTATGAGCTAAACGGTAGTTTTCAAATGCAGCTTTTGAAAACGTTAATTAAGCAAAACTAATAAACGGTAAGGAGTTGAGAGCTAAAATTAGCAT
>JASAND010031743.1:0-30000 GCA_030248195.1 Trissonchulus latispiculum | reverse complement strand
CTAGGCTTGAAGCAACCAGTGCTAGTAGCCTCTTATAAAGCAGCGTTCCAGCTTTGTTATTGAAATCTTTTACGAACTGTGGGTATGCAGTTAACTCTCACGTTAAGGTTAATAATGTTTAACACGATAAACTCAGAGAGCTAGCAAATTAACCGGTCATGGCATGACCCTGTACCCGAGAAGGACTGAGCTAACATTAGTCAGTTCCGCCTTCTGGCTTAAATTAGCTAGTTGCTTTTCTTTTATCCCAACTTTACCCCTAAAACGTTTTAGTTCATGGGGAGGACTCTTGTACCCGTGTTATGAATAGTTAGGAGGTGTCATGAGATTAAAGCTATTGCTTGGAGTTTGTCCATGTTCTGACCGCAATCTGGACATATCTTATTACAAACTGTGCGAAACAAGTTCATTTTAGCCATACTTGTTTGCTTAGGGATACGGGTTTCCCTTCCCACCTGCAGACACCCTTAACCGGCTTTGTCGGTCTTGTGGGCATAATTTGGACCCGCCTCCAGTGAATTTACTATCTTAGCCCATCATTAGGAGGTTTACCCCATGGCGGTGTCTTTCAGTTTTCCTGCTTCGGTATAGGGGCAGTCACCTAAACATATGTGTCTAGAAAGACGGAGTCGTTTCCTACCTTTTCCCACCGAAACTGAGCCATAACCTAACTGTGGTTTCAACATCAGGAACCACCCCAGTGGCCCTTTCACACCATCAGCCAATCGTCCAGGCCAGCGGGCAATACGTGCTGACCGTATACCAACTTGCAACTGCAACTTGCAACCGTACTGATTTCCTGTGTCTGATATTTTTGCTTAAAGATTTGAACATTAAATGGAAACTATGAATTTAAAATTTAAAAAGCAGAATTTTATATTTCAGCCACAATGTGGAAGGAGCTGAGCTTCTCCAAGTACCAGCTGTTGGCTGTCATTGGTGTTTACTCCTGGAGCTACCTCTACATTACTCCAAACCAGTTGATTCCGGTATTGGCCTTCAAACAACCCTCGTGGACCTGCGAAGAGGGCGAATTCGCGAGCGAAGAGCCGTCAAAAAACTGTACCATATATTATGAGTGCCCAAACATTACACTGACATATAAATTTCGTTCAGCCGCAGTCGATTTACTATTACAGTGCGAAAACGAATCTCTGATTCCGATAATGGTAACGCTGCAGACAGGCGGACTGCTGCTGGGTTACAGTATTTTCGGTTTCGCCGCCGATACCTATGGCAGAAAACCGATTGCTGTTATTGCTGTTACAGGTAAAAATATGTGGTACAGAATGGTGTAGAAAATGTATTTCATTTGGTTAGTAAAAGCAAAGCAAAAGTAAAGCCGTGTTTAGCGCTTGTGCGAGTGCAGTATGCATTGTGCAAGGCTTAGCGTTTCTGCATGAACTTTTAGGAGTTCAACATACTGCTACAATCTTTACACTAATGAGTTAACATTATCGGCTTTCCATTGAAAAATTTTGACGGCCATACAAATGACGTGGAACTCTTAGACTTGACTTAAGCGGTAGTATCAAGAGTACATTATCATATTAACCATTAACATTTCTCGTTTATTAGAGGGATCGCCAAAACATATCCACATTTGGGAGAGATTCTTAAGAAATTGCTTTCTACGCCGTCCTCGATTTGACTAGGATGTCCCTGCCATCTGTTTGCCTGCTGAATTCCCCTCCCCATAGGGAGGGTCACAACCTTACGCCATCACAAGAACCTGGCCGCGGCTTACTCTTATTCTTCATTATGGGCTCTTGGCCGCTGTTCTCTAGAGGAACTTAAGGGGGGGGGGCTACGAATTTCACTAAAAGTTCGATGTTGGAAAAGCTAGCTAGTCTTTTGCCACATAGTAGTATTAGGTTAAGTGTAAAATAGTTTAAAGTTTGAAAGAATTCCATACAGCATAGCGTGCTGTGGAGCCATCAGAAGTTGGTGTTATCCTTCCAAAGCTAGACATGACACGTACACAAACTTCGCCTCGCCCTGATCGCTATGTGCAAGGCACAGTACCCAAATTTTCAGGAATTAGTTCTGATATATAGTGCTTTGATATCGCGTAAAATAATCTCTAGACCATTGCCTACTTTTCTGTGCGATACGATCAAAATGCGAAAAATTGGGTGTTGTAGGTGTATACGGGTGGAGGTTAACTAACTTCTAATGAGCTGTGGTTTACCAAATGAACCAAACTTTGCGGCAATTAATACTCCAAGTATCTGTCTTAACTTTGGTATAAATGTCGTGATTTCGCTAATCCCTGTGTTCGCAGTGCTGGATTATATTATCGATATTGTCGCTGTGATTTGGCGCCATTTCGAAGATGTGAGTCAATTACTCCAAAGTAACTGTGGCAGAATCGGCTGAAACTTAGCACATTTACAGGCCAGTGAGTGCACCAAGATGTGCCGGAAGCTATGTCACTAAATCTCGCTCCAATGTTTAGAAATGCTAGATTGATTTCTCGAAGTATGGATGGCGATCGCTCCAAAAAGCTCTAAGACAGTTGTAAGCACCTACTGAACGAAGGAAGCGTCGTATCGAAAAACGGATTTCATATTCGGATTCAGCAGGTCAAATAACCCCTATAACCACCTTTTCGGCAAAATCGGAGACAAAAAATTTTTTGACCCCATTTTTACTGCGCTTAGCTAGCTTTTCAGGCCTAAAAATAAGGGTTATTTCTTAACGAAAAGTTGGCTAGCCCACTAACCAGAAAACCAAAGCCCTTGAAACTCACAGACAGTTTGCCCCTATTAGAGCCTAATAACTGGTAAAAAGCTGGGATAGGCTAGGGGTTGCCAATTTTATTAGATCGAAAACGGCGCACGGTCACCTCGCAACTTTTTGCAAAATTTCAAACTTTGAGCTGTTATAACTAAAGAAGGAAGCAACGCTCGAAAGCCGGAATACTTTTAATATTTAGCACTAGTAACAGTTAACATCTGTGGCTGAAAGTTACAGAATCGGTCGAACCGTTAATTCACCAGAGCTGAAAAACCCTTTTTGAAAAATCCCGTTTTTCGCACAAAAATTTCGACTTTGGCGTCCTGCCAAAAACGGTGTATATGAGATATATTGTTGCCCAGCCCACCCTAAACTTTTCTACTTTGATATGTTGGGTAACGTTGGGCGGGAAAGTAGCTCTCTCCGACGATGTTGTGCCAACCCGTTCGTAGCCCCCCCCCCCTTAACTAACTGATAGCATTTTTGTATGCAATTTTCCCACTTCATTTTTCCGATTTAGTAGATGTAAAACAGGGGTCCGAGGACAAATTCGCAGCCATCCCTAGTTCAAAATCCGTGAGCTGCGGATTCTACCTAGTTCAAAACGGCTGCGGAATTTTCGCAGCCTCGAAGCTGCGGATTACCAGGTGTTTTTTTAACCGTTTCGACCCCTGCCAGGAGATCTCATCAGACGGCTTAGGCTACCGTTACGGTTTTTTTGTTATCTTTTATTGAATATATACATTTAAATACAATTACATGCAGCACACTTATTTTTTATATCTTATAATGTCCATATGCATAACTACTAATACCATCATCCATTAAATATCTTTTGTCATCATAGGGAGACAATGCCTTCTTATTGACATGTACACTATACAAGTTATGTTTGTCATTTCTAATAAAGTTCATAGCACAGTACATAGTAGACCCTTCAAAAATTGTTGATACATATTGTTTAAAGTGAACCCCCTTTTTAACCACAGATTTTTTAATACCCTTAAGCCTTTTTTTCTCAGTACCCTCACATACAATAGCATATGCCTTAGCACGTATACCACAAAAAGCTTCAACAGGACTACCCATAGTTTCATCTTTCATTTTACCCAACACTTTTTTGTTTTGTGTTGAGAACAAAGGATGATTCTTTGGATAGTCACTCGTATCAAATAAATGTGTATCTTGTAGCATGTCACTATATACATTATCGGTTACAATGTGATAACATAAGCTGTCAGTATCAGTAAACAATAATGTCGCATTACTATTATACTTAGGTACAATATAATTGTAGTGAAAATCATACATTAAATGTTTTGACAAATCCAAAACAGTAAAACCAACGTATATAGGTTTACAAAGCTCTACAGTTACACGTTTCATAGATACAGCAACTAAGTCGTCAGTAAATATAGTGGAGTGATTATAGCGAGGATTCGATACGAGTTTATCATGTTTTTTAGAGTCAGTAACCAATTTTATGTGTTGATAAGCTCGAACGTTCTCCATTGTCTTTCCAAATACTGCGTTATTGAGCAGCTTGTACTGGTCCTTCTCGAAGTCACTCTTCGCATGTTTTCTTTTCTCAGTGTTGAATAGAATGTAGGGCTTCATCCACGGTTCCTGTGTGAATTTAAGTACTCGGTGAACCTTTGTCAGCTGAAGACCGAGTGCCAGGTATTGCTTGAGGTTAGCATAGTGGACAATATAATTCTTCTTGGGGAGGAGATTGGGAACCAACTTTTCAACTTTTCCAGAGCATATGGATAAACCTTTCTTCAGCTTAGATGCATAGGAGGAAAGCATATCATCTGTGATAGCCAATTTTTCAGGAGCCAAAGGATAGGAGTTGTGGGAGTCATGCAGATATTGAGGGTAGTCTAAGTCGACCTCTAACACATAGCCTGTTTCCTGTTCCATTTGTTGTTGCAACCAGTCGATACTACCAAAGTCAGCCATCCATTCAAAGTCCTTAACCGGTAGGCATCGTGACATAGCCCAACCATATAAATTGTTAGCATCTAAATACATAATCCAGGAATTGGGAGTGGTCGAGTTGTAATTTGGACACATGGGGTTATTTGCTTTAGCGTAGCGGTGGGAAATCATTGAAATACCGCCACGTATTCCAGCTTCAAAAAATGTATACATTTCAGGATCTTGTAGTAACTCAAGTTTAATTTCAGTCATCTTTAGACAAGCGTCCCATCCAAAGGAAGGAAGCGTGTAGTAATGTGCTGGATCCAATCCATAATATTGCAGACCAAAAGACCGAAAGTTTTCAAAAATATCAGCTAATAGTAAAACATCAGTGAGCAAGTACAAATCATGATACTGCCCCAGTGTTTGAATATTGAAATGATTCCAAACGTTCAAGGCGTGCTGATAGTCTTCATCGTTGACAGTAGCATCATTCAGTTCATTATAGAAATAGGCGTGTGAAGGCAAGGAAGTCTCATCGAATTTATTCCAAGAGTCCACATAATCATAAGGATATACTCCTTTTCGTAGGAGCATATCCAAATCATCTCCAGTGAAACGTTTTGACATACATGTGAACTTGTCCTTTCCATCCTTGACCAAATTAGCTGTGAGAGACTCCAAGGAACTAGACATAAGCTGACATGTATCGATAAATTTGATTTTCCATCCGGGTTCATCTTCAGTTTTCTTTCGCTTTAAAGTAAAACTCAAATAGTCCTCCATACCCTTGGGGATGCAGTCCAGTTCCAAACCATGCCCCTTTGCAATAGAACCAATCTGTTGCATTATTAAATGTCCATCATATCTCCTGAGATTGTGTATACCGACAACAATGTCTCTGCTGAGACGGAGTGCAAGATTGCACTCTAAATGAGCTGAGCCACGGAACTTGCCACAGAGGTGACAATGATCCCTGGCTGCTTCTTCCAGTATCTCCTTATTGCACACATAGCAATGTGTAGCTTGTTCCTGTTGTTGTCGTTCTTCTGATGTTAGATTCATCGGCTCCACAATTCTTAGTCTTTGCTGATATTCTTCACATTTGCTTATTAGCTCCTTTAAAAACACCTGCAAGCAGTCATTGCCTCTGTATACCGTAGGCGTCCCAATCCTCTTTTCCTGTCCACAACAGCTAAAAATGTCCAATAAACCATAACCACAGGGAGTATGCTTCTGATACGGTGTAGTAAAAGAAGCTGAAATGCTGGACTGACAGCTATCAATCTTCTCCAGAATACACTCAAAGTCTGCATACATTATGTAGGGAACTCTCAGCATCTTGTGCACGTTTCTAAAGTGAAGCCATTTATTTTCAGGCATCACAACAGCAGTAGGATCATTTTTCTTACATCTTTCAATGTGCTGCTTCTGTTTTTCCTCAGCATAGCACGGTATCAAGCAACGAGGGCAAAAATACTTCTTAACTTTAAATTTCCTTTCTTTTGACAGCAATCTATCCAAGCTCTTGATCCAACAATAATGTTGTTTGTCCCGGTTTGATAGTAATAGTAAGTCCACATGTAGCTTTTCAACAGTCTTTGAAATATATAGAGGAACCACATTATTCTGAGCTTCAACATATACATTAATAGAAATGTCGTTAAGCTTCTCAAACTTTGGAATATCTTTAAGCGAAACGGGGAAAGAAATACCAGTAAAGTTCAGGTCATCAGCGTAAGCAGTGTAGTTACTAATGCGTTCACCATGTACGGTAGGAGGATGAAGAGCAGACAGTACTGCCCATTTAAAACATTGATTGTCTTCGTTCTTAACGTTGATAACAGCCTCCTTTCTTGCAATATGCGGAGGAGTTGGAATATGTGACGAGCCATGGAGAGGGCGGTATCGAGTACAATGAATGTCCAAATGTAAAAGGTCCCTGATGACCCAACCAGATCCCTTCTTCAAAAAGTTCTCTATATGAAGTAAGATTTCGGGAAAGCACTCCTTAATTTCTGTTTCCACATCGTTGCCAGGAAGGACTACTCTAGCTTTACAGTTAAAGTAGCCCTCAATTGTTTCATCTGGATTCGTTGCCCGTTCAAATAAAATCTTCATACATAACCATACCTTCAATCCGCCATGATTAGTCAAATTTAATTCCACCTGCTCCCGTAACTGATCCAAAACGGAAGCCAAAAATCGCTCTGGATCGACCATATGGTCCTGGGGATAAAATGTTCTGACTATGATTGAATTGTTTAAGGCAGTCTGACACATTTTCTTCATGGACGATCGTCGTTCAGTCTTCACAGGGAGACTTCGAGACGTCTTCGGAGACGATGAAGGGTTCAGCTGTACTTCCATCTTCTGTTTCTTGGGAAGTGGCTCAGCCTGATGAATGAGCTGATGCGTCGTCAAATCATTCTTCCGAGCGAAGGACCGTTGACAGATTGGACAGGCAAATCTTCGTATCTTCTGATGAACCTCTCGCTGATGTTGCAATAAGTTCTTTTTGTGGGTAAATGATTTCCCACAGAGCTCGCATAAAAAACCGACTTGACTCGAGCTTGTCATTTTCAAGAATGAACGTTTTAAAGATTTTCGTTCCTTTTATGTATTTTCGCTCACCTTATCACGTGCTATTCGTTCAGATGACTCATCAAAAACTGGAAATAACCGGTTTTATAGACAATACCTAAAGTGTCTAATTACAATTGTCACCTGATTTCCTCATTAAAGACTCATGAAAACCAGAAATACCAGAATCAGCAACACTGAGAATACAACTAAGTGGATAACTCGAAACAATTAGATGACTCATTCCGAAAACCAGACAAAACCAGTTTCAAGACTGAATTTGAAATGAGAAAGTTACTACACATTCTTTCACAGTATATGTATTATAAAATAGAATTATAAATAGAGCTAAATTTATAAAATATATTGTAAACCAGAAATAACCGGTTTAGAAATAACCCAAAAATACATAAAAAGATTGCTGTAAAAAATGATGTTATTAATGATGAGCGGGTGGATTATTTATAATAGTCAGCAGGATGCAGTCTTAGATTCCCGAGTTAAGCTTAATTCATATGAAGAAGCTTTTGCGGATGCTGAAGAACAGGCTATGAAAGCTGGGCTTACTAATGCTCCTGGAGAGTATACAATTCTAGCCTATAGCCAAGGAGAACAACCCCGTCGACGAAGACTTTATAAAGTACCTCTTGTCCAACAAAAGCTTAGAGAAAAGAATCCTGGCTTCAGGTGGTCAATTATCGTTACAAACACTGAGACGGGAAATGATGTGGTGTATTCTAGGGGAACAGCTAGCAGTTGGCAGGAAGGTTTTGCTGAGGCTAGACGATTTGCTACAGAAGAAGAAGCTGATTTATACCCTGAAGTTACAATAGAAGTAGAAAAAGACCTTGGCAATGGTCAAGTAGAAAAACAATATGAACACTTGAATACATAAAAGACACAAAAAGACATAAAAAGACATAAAAAGACATAAAAAGGAATAAAAACTTCTATCGGAAAACAATTTCAATATCATAATGGAAGATATTAAATGTACAATGTGCTGTGCTACTTTCAACAGCAAAGCAGAGCGCCGTCAACATATTCGAAAGATTCATTCAGACAGGGAATCAAGAACTTGTTGTGGAGAAACATTCAAGACATTGCGACTCCTAAACAAACACAAACAACAAACTCATGAAAGCAAACCGACGTTTTGCTCCTTACGGACTAAACTGAATGATGGAAGAATGGCTACTTTTTTCTATTCTGGATGGCACCCATTCAGCACTTTCTACAGAGCACCCATTACTATTGCTGGGGTGGTTTATCGGACTGCCGAACAGTATTATCAGGCAGAAAAAGCTAAGTATTTCTACGACTGGACAACATACTGGAAGATAATGAACACATGGTCTCCTTCCTTGGCAAAGCAGCATGGCAAACATGTGGAAGGATATAAAGAAGATCAGTGGATGCTAGTTGCAAATGATGTAATGGATTATGCTGTCAGAGAAAAGATCAGACAACACCCAGATGTAGAGCAAATGCTGTTGAGTACCGGAAATGATGTTCTCGCAGAGGCTACTAAATTTGATGCATATTGGGCTAACGCGATGGATATTGCTGAACCGACAATTAAAGATTCATCTCAACAATGGATTGGAAAGAATATGCTTGGTGAAATACTGATGAACATTCGACAAGAAATTAAAAAAGAAAAACAATAACGACTATGTGTGCATATATAGTATGTATAGAATGTAAATTGGAATTAATAAAAAGAATTCTTCGTGTTCAGTGTCTTATTGAAATGGAAATAACTTTAGAGAAACGCGTGCAGAGTAAATGTACCCTTTACACTTTGTATGGTACAATCACTGTAGTTGGTCTGCTTACATTAGCAAACCTTGGTCTAATCGTATATATGAAACCAACTGCAAGCATCACACAACACACAATTAATGATAACTTAAATCCAATTACAGTAGAATTATTACCCGATGGTATGGTTGGCATACGACAAGACGCATTACAACGTGTGTACCCACTTACGCAGTTTAATAAGATACAAACTTTTTTACGGGAATGTTTTAATGGTAGACGATGCCCAATGGCAGAGACTAATAGTCTGCTATGTCCTTATATAGCTGAACGTTTTGATGTTCAATTATGTGTGAATGACGATCTGCAGGTTATGTTTGCTCGAATCGGTTCAATACACATAAGCCGAGAAAATTTGTTAAAGATTTACGACGTCTAAATTAATAAAAACCTCAACTAATTAACAGTTCTGCAAAAAAATGGCTGTCATAGCTACACCCTTTCTAAAGTTTCAACACCCTTTTACCTGTATAGTAGCTGCACCTACCAAAGCGGGCAAGACTACGTTTGTCACTAAATTGATCCAGTTTGCCGATCAGATGATTAATCCACCTCCGCAAAGAATAATATGGTGCTACACTGAATGGCAGTCTGCTTATGAAGACCTGCCTGATATAGAATTCTACCAAGGCATTCCTACTTTAGAAGAATTAAAGACAGGAAAACATACACTGGTAGTCCTTGATGACTTAATGTCAGAAGTGCAAAAGAACACAAAACTTGTTGAACTGTTTACCCGAGGTTGTCATCATTGGTCTTGTAGCGTTATACACATTACCCAAGACATATTCTACGATCGGAAGAGAACAAATAGGATAAACTCTCAGTATTTAGTTCTAATGAAGAATCCTGCAGACAGGCTGACTCCACTTAACCTAGCTAAGCAAATGTTTCCGGGACAGGTGCAGGGCTTTATGGAAGCTTTTAACCATGCAACTGCTAAGCCACACGGTTATCTGCTAATTGATTTAGATCAAAACACTCCAGAGGAATTCAGACTTCGATCAACTATATTCCCAGATGAGCTGAATGGTGTTTACAAACTGAAGAAAACATAAAAACAATGTCAAACAATATGTATAAATAACTGTGAATAGAAACTATGGCTAAGCGATTCGAGAAAAATGCTGATTACCTCAAGGTCCTTTATAAGTGCAATCCAAAGCAAAGAAAAGGGTTGATTGAAAATGCTAATACCGAGTTAATAAAAACTATCTGCGACTGTGTGGAGAATGTGCTTTCCAGTAACGTTAAGCTTCCCGACAAAGACTTACAGCGGTTGAAACGCCATAAAAAGATTTTACGTCAACTACGTGATAAAGGGAAATCCTTAAACTGGAAAAAGAAACAGATTGTTCAGAACGGAGGCTTTATACCAGCCTTATTGGCACCGCTTTTAGGAGTTATTGGTAGTCTTGTAACCGATTTGGTTATGAAAAAATAATGGAGTACTCAATACTAGTACGTCCAGACTATTTTGAGAAGCATGAAAGGATTGCTGATACTGAAATGAAGACAACTATGCTGAAACGTAAATACCCTGAAGATGTTAAACTAGCACTGTATAGACAGCACAATTATCGCCGACGAATGTTGAAAGATAAGGGTCAGGAAATTGTTGTCAAACAGAAAGTACCAGAGCAGGAAAACATTACGCAAGATCCCATTACACAGTCCCTTCCTCCTCGTCTACAACAAACTGCAGAACTGCTTATGAATCATATAAGAAACATTCAAGATTTTAAAGTTAATGAAAAGGGAGAAATTGCATACAAAGGTAGAGAAGCTAAAGGATCTAGAATTGTTGACCTCGTTCATGATTTTGTGAGAAATAGACCGACTAAAAGTCCTGCAACAGGTTGGGAGCTTTTGGTGGAAGCTTTGCGCAATAGTAACGTACCTCGGGAATTTGTTGGCAATCCTACCAGATGGCAGTACATAAAAGAGCCTGTTACACCAAGAAGACCAGCAGCACAAAGAATTGACGCGTTACGTCGAAGACTTCAAACAGGAACTGGAATTGCTCTAAAGAAGTTGAAATGGAAGACACTTTGAAGCACTATTACTATTCCCCTTCCAGTCCGGTGGCGTATTCAGGTCCTGTCAAGCTACATAAATACGTGAAATCAATAGATCCTAATGTTACCATTGGCGCGGTGAAGAACTGGTTGAGTAAACAGTATACCTATACTCTTCATAAACCAATACGTCGAAACTATCCCAGAAGACGGTACTTTGTAGATGGCATTGATAAATTATGGCAGGTGGATTTAGCAGATATGCAAAGAGTATCTGATGATAATGATGGATATAGATTTCTGCTCACTTGTATAGACGTTTTTTCAAAGTATGCTTGGGTTGTACCTACAAAATCCAAAGGTGGACCAGAGATGCATAGGGCATTTATGGAAATTCTCAGGAGTGGAAGAGTTCCAAAGAAGTTACAGTCGGATAGAGGGAAGGAATTTCTCAACAAACAATTTCAGCAGCTCCTTCATGAAAATGATATTCATTTCTATACGTGTGATAATCCTGATATCAAATGTAGCATTGTCGAAAGATTTAATCGTACAATAAAGACTAAGTTGTGGAAACACTTTACTACAACCAGAAGCTATCGGTATCTGGAAGTATTACCGCATTTAGTGGAAGCATATAACAGTGGAAAGCATTCAACCATTCGAATGACTCCCCTGGAAGCATCTGATCCTGTTAACACCCATATTGTCTATCATAATTTGTACAATGAAAAGACTGGACATAAGGCAAAGTTTAATGTAGACGACGTAGTCAGAATCAGCAAATCCAAAGGACTATTTGAAAAGGGATATCTTCCAAACTGGTCAGAAGAATTGTTCAAAATTGCAAAAATTAGCTCAAACCTGTCACCAGCTATGTATCATTTGATTGATTTGCAAGGAGAGGACATTCAAGGAAGATTTTATGAACAGGAGCTACAAGTTGTCAAGGAACCAGATAGCTACTGGGTTGAGAAAGTAATAAAAACTAGAAAGCGTAGTGGAAAGAAAGAATACTACGTCAGGTGGTTAGGATATCCAGACAAGTTTAACAGTTGGATTAGTGCCGATGATGGATTTTTACCTGCAACTGCCCAGTAACACTGGTGACTTTGAGAGTAATAGTCTAGCTCATTACCGAGTAAGACTGCCTCATCACATAGATTTAGATGGAGAATGGGAAGTGGCACTAGTTGAAATGATGTACCCTGTAACATGGGGTAACTTTATTAGCAAAGACAGTACAATCACTATCAACTATCCCAACCAACGTCCAATAATCAAACAACTACCAAAAAGACATTATGAAACTGCTGATGATCTGTGTCAAGCAATCAATTTCACTCTTCTTCAGATGCCTCACCCTACTACTGGTGAAGTTATACCAATAGAATTTAGATTTGATAGCTATAGGCACAGAGTATTGTATACTGTGCCAGCGAACAAAATAAGAGCTGCTTATCAGTTAACACTAAGCGGCGACTTGAATGAAATTCTGGGATTTAGTTGGAAAAGAACTACGAGGTCTGTTAACAAGATTATGTCTTTGGAAGGCAAACAAATTGCACCTGACAGCACAACTGCCTACAACTTGTTGGAGTTTGTGGCCGACTGTGAACCTGATATGAGGGCTGGATTCTACTCACTTTATATTTACTGTAATGTTGTAGCACCGCAAATAGTGGGAAATACCTTAGCTCCACTAATCAGAGTGGTTAATGTGGAAGGACAACATGGTGACAGCGTTAGCAAGCTATACCATAATCCACACTATGTACCTGTGTTGAAAAAGGAGTTTAGCAGCATAGAAATTAATATCAACGATGATAGCGGTGAACCTGTTAGGTTTTCTTTTGGAAAGGTGTTTGTCAAACTACACTTTAGAAAGCTACGACAATGAGAACTATTTACTATCCAGAAAGTATCAAGACGTGGGAAGACGCCTTACTACAAACAGGAGGTGCCCTACCTACATACTCAGGTGTTCCGTATCAGCGAGGTGAAGGTATCGGTAGTCTATTTCGAGGTCTATTCCGAGCAATCTGGCCGACGGTTCGAAAGGTTGGAGTTCATGTTGGGAAAGAGGCTTTACGAACAGGCAGTGAAGTTGCAAGAGACTACCTTAATGAAGGAAAAGACGTAAAAGGTTCACTGAAAAAACGCGGAAGGCAAGCAATTGGTAGGGTAATGAAAACTGTTGGAGAAGAGCTGCAGCAGGAGGGTGAAGGAATTGGATTTAGACCGCGCTCGAAAAACATAAAAAGGCTAAGAAAGCGGAGAAAGTTAACAAAACCTGACGTATTCAATTATGGCTAAACAACTAGATGTACAGTCATTTCCTGGTTTTAAAAGTGAATTGGATCTATTTTCCCTACCTCCTACACAGGTTGCTGTAGAGAAGGGCTACTGGGCAGAGTACTATCCTCAAAATCCTGTAACTGACAATGGACCATATAGACTGCATATAGCAAAGGACTCATTCATGTTGGATTTGAATAAAAATTATCTGTACTTGAAACTGAAGATTGTAACCAAGGATGGGAAAGATCTAGCATATCCAACAGCAGCAGGAGGAACTATTGACACCAGCAAGCCTATTGTTGCTCCAATCAACCTACTTGGTTCTACTCTGTTTGAGCGAGTAATTGTTAAGCTCAGTGATAAAGAAATTGAAAACAGTGGACCACTATATGCCTACAAATCCTACCTGGAAGTGCTACTAAACTATGGATGGAATTCAAAAACGAACCACCAACAGATGGCTATGTTTTATAAGGATACAAATTTTGAAGACTTGAGCTCAGGATCACTGAAATGGAGAGGAAAACCTTTCATGACAAACAGTGGAGTTGAACTGATGGCTCCGTTACACGTGGATCTCTTCAAGCAGGATAGATACATGTTGAGTGATACTGAACTGATAATAGAACTACATAGAAATGCAGACAAGTTTGCATTAATAAGTGATGGCACTGAGTATAAAATCAAAGTAGAAGATTTACGCTGGTATGTTTGGAAGGTGAAACCTCAAGAGTCTCTCAGCTTAGCTATTGAAAAGGTTCTTCATAGCAATAATACAGCTAAATATCCACTGCGCCGCATCAAGATGATAACTCGACACATTGCTCCTAGATCACAAACAGTCGTTGAGAATTCCATTTTTGCTGGGCAGTTACCTAGGCGTGTGATCATGGCAATGGTAGATTCAGAGGCGTTCAATGGCTCGTTCACAAAAAACCCATTCAAATTTGAAACAGGCAAGATTAATGAACTATCACTGAAATGCGGTGATGAGTATGTTCCAAAGCATCCTATGAAAATGGACTGGGAAGGTTTCAACTATACAGTTCCCTATATGTACCTGTTCGAAGGAATCAATATGGCAAACACCGACAGGGGAATTGACATCAGCTATACAGACTACAGCAAAGGATACACTATCTTTGTTTTTGATTTAACTGCTGACAGTGTGGATGGAAGTGCAATGGAATTAATTAAAGAGGGTGACCTGTCACTCTATATACAGTTAAAGGAACCACTCAAGGATCACGCACAGGGTGTAGAAGTTATTATATATGGTGAATTTGATAATCTTATATCTATCGATCACAACAGAACCCCATTTTATGACTACTCAATATGAATACTCTGGAAATATCAGAAACCCTAAATAGGGATATTTTGGCTAAACGATGTTTTCTGGGTGTTTTTCCTTCTGATAAACTACCAGATGTGATTAAGAGACCAGCCTGTTTTGTCCTAAACACTGATCCTTCTGTAGCTCCTGGAGAACATTGGATTGCTATGTACTTTGATCAATATGTGGAGTACTTTGACAGTTATGGAATGGATCCTATTGAAGAATGCAAAGAAAAATTTAAAATTGATAAATATAATTACTATTGTCTACAAGATTTTGATACTGTTGTATGTGGGGAGTACTGTATATATTTTTTACATAAAAGGGTGCGGGGATGGAGCTTTGATGGGATCGTAGACTATTTAAGGAAGAGAGGAGATAAAAACGATTCAGTTGTCAAGTGTTTCGTTGACAACCTGCGGTTCTGGAAGTGCTCTCCTACATCTCAACATTGCAAGTGCAGATATGAAAGTTGTCAATATAGTCCAGAAAGGAAAGCTCAGCTCAAGAGTTAATCTCAAGAAGCTGCCTGATGCGGTATATAATCCGAAGAGATTTAGCGGAGCCGTAATTACCATCAACTCGTGTACATTTCTGGTTTTCTCAACGGGCAGTTTTATGTGTATGGGAGCAAAAACTGTAGATGGAGGACTCCAAGCAGGACAAGAAATGGCAAGAAAGTTTGGCTTAACTGTCAATCATCAAACAACCCGAAACGTTGTTGTATCCCATCACCTTGGGTATGATGTGGACCTATCAGCACTCTACAGATATTTGAGGACGAAGCATGATGTCTGTTATGAACTAGAAATCTACAGTGGTATCCTATGGAAACAAGATGGGGGAACTATTAGACTGTTTCATAATGGGAAATTTTTTGTGATTGGCTTATGTAGTGAAATTAGTGCATGTAATCTAGCTAGTAATGTATGTGTATTATGTGATGGTTTTAAAAAATAAAGATTAAAAAAGAAAAAAAAACGTAACGGTAGCCTTAAGCCGTCTGATGAGACCCTTTGGCGGGGGTCGAAACGGTAAAATGTATCTGTCATTACGGAGTGTACTGGAAGGGATAAATCATGTTTCTTTTTTTTAACTAGAGTGAATTTGAGTTAGCAATTACTCCGGATTAGTGTCAGCACTTTGGCTTTTTAATTTCTGACTTAAGGTTTGCTGATTGGATGTCTATATTATGAAGTATAAATGGCACTGGACTAGAGACAGAGTCTCTATTTCTTTACTACCAATATCTTTTTCTATTACAGCTACTCTAGTTGCATTGATGAGGGCTGGGCTGTGTAAATACTGGTCTTCATGGATAAATTGCAGCAGTTAGTATTAATCTAGTGAAGGATTTCTATGAAAGTGTCTATTTTCGCAGGCTTGCTTAAGCAATTCAATCTGTTATTTGTCACTGTTGTGGCTATGAGAATGGCAAGTAGATGGTTCTCACCAAACTTTAATCTATTTACATTTACCAGATGGTTCTTTTAATTCAATTCGTTTTCTGGATTCAAGCTAATTAGTTTGAGAGTAATACACAATTGCAGTATAGTCTCTAGTTTGTGGTCTAAATAGAGTGTAACTAAATACCCTTCACCACATGCTCTATTATCAGTCAGGTTTTGAGTTCATTAACTGTATGAACTGAGCTATAGTGTTAACATAGCTTTTATTTACATTTAATTATCAATCAGTCTAGTTTGATTTCAAATCCCACACCATTTCAGTTTGCTGCCCATGCTTCACTACGTAGACTTAGACCTGGAATTAGATTTATTTTCAATCCAGTTATAGAAATTTTCACATATCCAGTCCCAATTTTTTCAACTACTATTTGAGTTTTTTCAAAAAATACAATGGATTCAATTAATTTATTCAATTTTTTTATTTTGCACACATATGAACACATATAGTATACACATATATAAGTCACAGTTGGCATCAAAAAATGTCAGTTTCAATAATTTATGACAAAAATCGTATACATATACACAAGCATGAATGTTAGTATGAGTTCGCTTTTCCCTTAAACGGGGTTGATCATGACGGCATCAAATTCGTAGTGGCCTTCCGTTTCATTGTAGCGTCGATTAAACTGAACAATCATGGTCCTGT
This sequence comes from Trissonchulus latispiculum, assembly GCA_030248195.1. Classification (NCBI taxonomy): domain Eukaryota; kingdom Metazoa; phylum Nematoda; class Enoplea; order Enoplida; family Ironidae; genus Trissonchulus; species Trissonchulus latispiculum. The sequence goes on along the minus strand of JASAND010031743.1, from coordinate 13,155 downwards.
TCGTGGACTCTATCACAGGTACGTCTCCTTCGAATGTGACCTCTGAGTAGAAGAAGTAGATGGGTCTTCTACACAAAGGACATTTTGGGCTGGCAGTCGTCTCATGCAGCTTCTGAACGCATGCAGTACAAATTAGGTGGTGGCATTGGGATAGGATATTTAGGTTTAACGATGTATAGCAGATCATACAGCTTTTTGAAGGATCCTAAACCAAACATAGAAATAAATATAAGATATCACATCAAGGCATTTTTATTCGATCTTGGTCTTTATTTTTTAAATTGTAAATACAATGGTAAATAAAAATCATCACATTTAAATTATATATCAAATGAATGTATAATATTATTTTATATCGTCACAGGTTTTACGTATTTTATCAAATTCAGTGTACTTACGTTTTCAGTTCCTCTAGCAACTGCGCTGACTGTTTCGTCAATGTGGGCGTCCTTCGTTCTCTTCAGGAATTGATCAAGTTGTTTCAAATGCTGACTCATTTGTTCGATCCACATCCACTTCTTTGCATTTGGTGTGATGTGGACCAGATATTGGATCCTTCCATTGAAAATTCTCTAAAATTACAAGAAATTTATAGTAGAGGTTCAAAAAATACAAAAATTAATTATTTTTATCAAAAATAATTAAGCCAATAGAATATTTAATTATTACATTTTGCATCATTTAGTCTATTATATACATGCTCAAGAAATATTTATTTTAATTATTTTAAATTTTAAAGTGAAACAGATTGTATACATAAATACCTTTTTTGATATTTCCACATTTGGTCGGCGCTTATTTTTCAGATAGGTTGCTAGGATACTCAACGCGTTTTCGAGATTTTCCATGGGCTCCCAGGACGTCTCATCGTGATTTTTCCATTTGATACGGAAAAATCTTCTCTCGTGTCGGAATTCCTGAAAACATATTAAATCTAACATTTTTCATTGATTACGTTTAACTTAAATGCTGAACCTTAGGTATATTTCTATATATTCAAAATTGTTTCAAGTGCTGAACCTTAGGTATGTTTCTATATATTCAAAATTGTTACAAGTGCAAAGCGCAAGGTTATTATTATTAAAGCTATTGTAAATTTATATAAGTGTTAAACAGTTAATTGTTTAATGTGAAGGGTGATACTTAAAATTAACTTACATCTTCCAAAATGGCTTCGATTTCGTAGATTTCGTCCATGAGGTTGAGATTCAGGTACCGCAGACAGGTTGTGGAGGATAGATACTGATTTTAGTTTATTTTGCATTGCTTATATACTGTTTCTGATTAGTGTTAGATAATGCTAATTGGTTTATTTTTATTATGGGATCAAATCGTTTGAAAGAAATTTCGGTAATTGCTGCTTTTTCGTAGTTACAGCTTTGATTTCTTGAATAATAATATGTCTAGACCAATTATATTTGGTTGATTTAGCTGTAGTCTCTATTTCAAGTTGAAGGTTAATATAATTTTGCTTTCTTTTAAATTCAACTGTCTGAATAAGTGCTACTTACCGAGGTGGCACAAATTGATTCAAATAGAAATTATTTCAAATTCTAAAGGCTACTAGACAAGCTATTTACTGATAGTATTGCCAGTTTCCATCGTTTGGAACACAATACAACAATTCAGTTTAATTAAAATTTTGACAGGTGCTGGACGGCATCTTGATGATGTTTAGTTTTTTAGTTTTTAAGTAAGTTTTATATCTGTGAATAAGCGCAACGGTAGCCCCAAGCCGTCTGATGAGATCTCCTGGCAGGGGTCGAAACGGTTAAAAAAACACCTGGTAATCCGCAGCTTCGAGGCTGCGAAAATTCCGCAGCCGTTTTGAACTAGGTAGAATCCGCAGCTCACGGATTTTGAACTAGGGATGGCTGCGAATTTGTCCTCGGACCCCTGTTTTACATCTACTCACGTTGGGAGAGCTCCGTGACTTGCAAAGTTAACCCAGCCCCTTTGGATGATGTTAAACAAAGCCAAGCGGGTAGCTAACTTAGCTACAGCCGCCAGCAACGGAAAGGTTGACCATGTCCAACCTTGATCCGTTGCATATTGATTGCTCTCGCAGTGCGTGCCAAAACGTTAGCCTGGAGGCAAATTTTGTGGTTTAACAATAGCAGGCGTAATGTGTATCCAAAGATTTAATTGGAATAAACCAAGCAACAGTTAATACCTATCGCAGTTTAAAGCTTCGAAACACGCTATCAGAAGGCAACTTTGAGCTTCAAGACATAATATACTAGGAAGTTGAGCACATCATAGTGCACTACACGACCCAGTTCTCTAACTGGTAGGCTGTTATCGTGGGGATTATGTATCTTTAGTGTAACACAAACAGATATGCTTATAACAGATATGCAGATACATATGCTTGTCAGTTGTCACACTCTTACGGTGGTTTGCACCAATGGGAATTAACTGTTACCAAGAGTGCATAATAACTAAGAGTGTGGCAAGCGTCACACTCTTAGTTATTAGGCTAGGGACATCATCAGCACGATAACGGCTGACCCCCCCCCACAAATGTGTACCTATACTCATTTATGGGGGGTCACTCGGGCCCAATTTGTGGGGGGGGGTCAGCAGTTATCGTGCAGATGATGTCCCAGCCTAATAACTGTTAAGAGTATGAGCACACTCTTAGTTATTATGTAATCTTGCTGTTACTTAAAGTTTATTCCCACTTTACTGCCGCTTAACTTTTAATTTGATCTAAAGTTGTTGCACCAATGATACTTAAATTAAGTGCCAGTTAATCTTCATCAGTCTGACACTTAAATTTTCCTTGGTTGGTGCTTAATTTTAAGTTCAACTAAAGTCAAACTTTGCTGGTGCAACGACTTTAAGTACTAGTCAATTGGCATTTAATTGCTACTTAGGTGCTACTTAATCGCCAACTACGCTTTAGTTTAATTGGCTAAGAAGATAACACGTGACTTAAGCTGCTACTTAAGTCGTACTTAACTGATACTTAAGTTAAGTGGCAATCATACCTGAACGGGAGGTCAAAATTCACTGACCCTTGTGGAAGCAAATTTGGGTACCTCTTGTGAGAGCGATTTTTCTTATGGGTACTTTTGAAAGCGATTTTTAAGCTATTTTTCCATTTTTTAGCAAAAATTTGGGTACCCCTTGTGAGAGCGATTTTTCTTAGGGGTACTTTTGAAACCGATTTTTAAGCTATTTTTCCCATTTTTTAGCAAAAATTTGGGTACCCCTTGTGAGAGCGATTTTTCTTAGGGGTACTATTGAAAGCCATTTTTAAGCTATTTTTGCCATTTTTTAGCAAAAACAGCAATTTTTTAGCTAAAACACGTTTTTCGGACGTTTTTTAGCAAAAATAGTAATTTTGAGTGAAAAATTCTGGCTAGGCGGGAAAATTTTTTGAAATTTTAGCCGTAAGAACTATTTTTGGGCAATTTTTTACCCCTTGTGGCCAATTTTCTTACCCCTTGTGGGAGCACTTTCGCGACCCCTTGTGGGCGACTTCGCCGAGGGGGGGGATTTCCCCCCTTCCCCCCCCCCTTGTCCACCTGTGGTGGCAATTAGTTAGTTGCAACATAATTAAGTTTCAGCTTTAAGTGGCACTTAACTAATTGCCACTTAACTACTACTTAGCCTTATTCCCACTTATTTAATTAGATTTCAAGCCACCGTTAGTTATTATTTACTCTTGTTAAAATAGAAATTTCAGATGGATTGAGCACAAGAAACTGCCACGAGAAGACTACAAACGACGACGCAGCACCCTAATGACTGAACAGTGCTTTCTGAAACATGTTCAAGCAAAGCCTGAAAACAATAAGGGTGATAAGAGTGATAAGCATATGGAAACTTACATTACACTATTTGAGACACCTACTCTTAGACGCGCGACACTACTTTGCTGTTTCAACTATTTTTCCATGAGCTGCATCAGCTACGCCATGGATATCCGGATAAGCAACTTCCTAGAAAATGCCTATCTGAATATGTTTTTTGTGGGAATCAATGTTTATGTCAGCAAACTGGTCCTATTTTTCGTGGACAAATTTGTTCCCGGTTTTGATCGTCGAATGTTTCATCGTTTTGCCTTCGGCGGTATGACCCTGTTTATGTGTGCCTTAATTCTGGTGAATGTTATCGGCGGTGATTCGGCAATTTATGCCACAACTGTGCTCGCCACATTTGGTAGGTTTGATGATATATCTTTCTCTACCACACTCACTATAATGGCAACATGTTTTAAATGTAATGATTTTGTGCAGACGCTTGTGCTTTCCCATCATTGCAAAAAGGAAACGTTCTGTCGAAGTGGTCCGACTGTGGACCCAAATCTTTGTTCAGCTCAGCAGACACTTGTTCACTTTCTTGTTTTGACAGTTTCATGATTCTTGTGTGCCTATTTTAGGTGCTATAGCCTCAGAATGGGCTCGTGACTCTGTGAACCTACAGATTGTGGAACACTTTCCCACAGTGGTTCGAAGCCAGGGCGCTGCGACCGCAGTGGTGGTTGGATCACTGGGTACGCCGCTGGCCCCCTACATACTCTACCTAACGCAGGGTCACGACTTTGCGGCTCTCGTGTTTCTGGCCTGCCTGGGACTCACCAATCTGGTGGTGACTAACCTTCTCCAGCTTCCGGATATGAAGGACGAAGAACTGAAGGACAATCTCAAACATGAACTGTTGTAGTCCTGAAATTTTAAAATAAAAATGACTAACTGTGTAACTAAAAATCAGTATATAACAATTAAAGAAATAAATTTTAATAAATAGCTAAAATAAAACAATCCAATAAATCAACGTTGAATAAGCAAATAACAAGGTAATTAATTACATAAATGCTGAAATGAATGAATTAATTTGAATAAAAAATCTTGAGGGCAATCGGTTTCTTAAAACTAAATGTCAGTCTGATATCAAAATCGAGAAATATCTGGGGTAAGAATTGAGGGGATTCACCGTCTAAGTCTAGAAACCTAATCGCCCAACACTATCTTTGATTTTGTTTGATGTGTTGATAACATTGACTCCAGAAATTTCCAGTTTTAGATTCCAAAACCTGCCATTTTCGCTGAAATTAAATTGTCCAATATTCTTACTATGTCAACCATGAGTTCAAACGACAGATATCGATTTGAGGGTCCCACAGAAGCCAATCATGCGAAGCATTGTAATTTTTTGGCAACAACCCCATAGGCCAAGTTTAAAAATTTGCAGTGAAAAGTAGACTTTGAAAGTAAAAATAAAGGCGAAAGGTCCACCAAAGAGTAACTTTACTTATTGGCTACGGTAACTGAGCTTGAGAGGTACTTACTGAAAAGTGTATCCAGGGATTTCATAAAAATCTTACAACTTGAACTTGCACTTGAACTTGCACTTGCACTTGAACTGCAAGTTCAAGTTTCATAAAAACTTTTCCTGCTACTTGCGGAAACTAGCTAAGCAAGTTGCAAGACTTGACAACTTGTAAACGCAAGTTCAAGTGCAAGTTTGCAAGTAGCTGAACTTTAAAAAATTAACGAAAGATATTTTGAAATTAACATAAATTCAAAAAATTAAAGAAATTGTTTGAGATTGACACTGTATTGCGACAATAATCCAAAGAGTATTGACAAAAAATTTTTCCAAAAATATTAAAATTAACATAAGTTATAGCAATTTTTGTTTCATTTGTTCAGTGAAAATTCACTAAACCACTTGCACCGCAAGTACAAGTTGCAAGTGCATGTATTAATGATTTTTATGAAGCAGATTCTGACCGCAAGTGTTAGCAGACAACTTGCAACTTGCGGACTTGCAACTTGCAGTTCAAGTGCAAGTCCGCAAGTCCCACTTGAGGGTTTATGAAACACTTTTCTTGTAACTTGCACATGCAAGTTACAGGTTTCAGGTTTTATAAACCTGGCCCCAGAAGAGTGCTACTTGCTGGAACAACTCTTAATCCGTCTGATCAAGTAGCCTGGTTTAGTGCGTGCCCGATCCGAGATGGTCTACCTTATGGGGATTCTTGACGGGTTTTATTGTAGCAAGCTGTTTCAAATCCCAGAATCCTTTTAGCTCTGAATTTCTGGAAAACAAATAAGATTTAGATGGAAAGATTTCGACTACAAGTGTAATAGTCGACTCTTGCCTAATAAGCTGAAATTGTCCTAGTTATTTATTGAACATTTTAGAGAGATCAAATGTACAGACTACATCAACACAAAACTACTAGCAAACTAAAATGACAATTGAGATAAGAACAAGTTGGACGCGGTCGCGGGTACCCGCGGGCGGTCGCGGTTATGGTCAAATTTTCATGACCGCAGTGACCGCAAATATCTGTCAAATCGTGGTTATTTGGAGTAAAAATTTCTTTCAAATTTCTTCTTAAATTTATATGTAGTCCCCTGGTTGGACGATTTATCAGCTTCACATTTGCTGTTTATTTTGTTATTTCAGTAGAACGTTTTGAGTGGTTGGACAGAGGACTGTCAGTCCTTAGTGTGTAGTTTCGAGTTTTAAATTTGTTTTACACTTTTTTGTCTATTTCAAATTTGTAAATTTCTTGATTTTATGCCAGTTTCTGTTCGATTCCATGAGCTACCAGCAAAATGAGTTTAAATTTTCAAGTTCGTGCCCTACGCGACACCTATCGAATCTTTTTTGAAATTTGCACCTTTTTCTTCAAGTGACAATTGACAGGAACGTGAATTAGTACCTCTTCGTGATAATCAAAAGGCAGGAATTTCATTATTCGTACATTAGATGCCAAAATGGAAGCGTTTTGCACTGGCTAACTAACTTTCAATCGATTCAGTTCAATGCAACTCAATCAAAAAGTTCTGACAGTTTCAATCAGTGCTTAAGATTAGATGAGTATTAAAGGTTAACAATACTCGAAGGGGTGGAAGCCAACGCTTTACGCAGTGTTTGATTTAGTATGCTGTCGCTGCCGTTTGGTTGATAACCTCAACCCTAAAGTGAAAGAAAAGGCACCCTGCACACAGAATTTCACTATCGAACACTCCAAATGCAGTAACGAATCCAAATTGTGTAATTTTCAATTGCGCTGTCGGGAAATATATAATATCTACGCTGCACCAGCAATAAACGGTATATCTATTCGCCGACTGCGGTGATGTATAGCTGTAAAACAGTGAATACTTTAAAAATACGAGAAAAGTACATTTTTGCATAGAATTGAAGGTTAATAACTCAAACTTTTCCGGCCATAAATCAGCTTGCGGTCTGCGGTCGCAGTCGCTTGCGGTCGCGGTCACGACGGCTGCGGTCGCGGGGCGGTCGCGGTCGGAAAAAAGTCCATGTCCAACTCTGTGCGAAGCAGGAAAAATCAGTGAACAGTAAAACACTCAGCGTTTCCTAATGCATTAAGCCTGCAATGTACTCGAAACATTAAAGCCAAAATCTCTGTGGGGTCTTCTTAGCACACAGCACACTTTCATTTTTCAAAACCAGGCATTTTCGACAAATTACATACTATAACGTAAGCTAGGAAAGTCGAACAGAATTATAGAATTTGTGTAAGTGTATCACTATGTTGCGAAGAACTGAACTTTTTAATGATATAACGATTATGTAGTTCGGTTCAGGCAATCTCACACAACTTAACGATTTCGAAGAATTCGTGAAATCGCTGCTATTTCCGAGGTAAGGCGGTTTTATTATCAAGTTGGCAAGAGATTGCCTGAACTGAACTATACGATTTTTATATCATGAAAAAGACCTCCCTCAACTTGGCAGTCCCAATTAATGAGTCAAGCTTGAAACTAATTCAGTCAGATATCTGGTGATATGTGCTGAATGGGACACAAATAAATTTAATTGAGACCCATTTCAATAAAGCATAAATCAAAAATATTTATTGGGACTGCCAGCTAGACGTGACAGTTCCACTTTTGAGTCTAATTTCTAATTTCGCCAAAACATTTCAATCAATAACAGATAAATGAGCCAATAAACCTTGTTTAAACAACCACTTATTATTTAATGTTAAAACTGATTAAAATTTATTTATTGAAATTTCATTGTTACTTAGCTATGGTCTTGCTTAGTTCTAAATACTTTGGACAGGGAACTGTTATTATTGAGAAGTAGTCTAATTGTATGCATAAGCATACATGTGGCTGACTTTTCCATATGGTTGACGCAAAAACGGAGAAGCTGAATTCCACTGAGCAGCATACAAAATCTGATGTCTAAATGCCAGTGATTTGCTAACATTTTTGAAGTTGCACATTGTTTGAGTCGTGTGCTTTAAAATGCGATGATGAGCTAAGCTTCGATGAGCTTCCATTCGCATTGTCCAAAAGTGGGTTAGGGGGCCAATCTGTTTGATTACGGTAGGGTAGTGAATTAAATTGCGCATCTTTGGAGTTTGTGATCAGGGAAAGCGTCACAGGTGTGCTGAATGAGGGGACGTTCGCTGTCTTCTCCCCAACACCGCAAATTGTTCGCCACTAAAGCACCATTCAGCCTGACTCTACCCGGTCGGGCATACACCACACCACCCAATCCAAACTTGGAAGAAAACCAACGGGAAGAGAACCGAGCACAGATGAACGGCCAAGCAAGCCCGGTAACGCTCGGTCTGGCAACCCAGCGGCGGCAAGCCGACAACCAGCACAAAACCAGGCCAAAGGAGCCTCAAGATCACACACCGGGAGTCGAACTCAACCAGGCACCATAGTGGACGAAATGGAACTAATCGAACAGCTCCAACCAGGGCAACAAATAAATATGGAAATGAAAGCCAATAGTACAAAGTGCCCATAAAAAGTCCAAGAAATGGCCAGGAGAAAGCAAGGCCAAGCGGCACAGGCTGCACAAGGCAAAGTTACAACAGGCAACCACAGGCACAGTTCCAGAAGAACTGGAGCATGACTGGACCGGTAGACAAACGGCACAAGATGGAAAGGTGGCAAACAAGCCGCTTAAGAACCGAACGTCAACACAAAGGCCGGCAACCTCCAGCACCCGAGCCATCTGAGCAACCAATCCTTGGAAGGCACCTGTATGGGGGCAATGACAGACAGGGTTAACTAGAACACAAAAAGAAAAAATAAAAGCAACACATACAAAGCACAGAAGAATCGTGTTAGAAAGCGGCAGAATAAACACAACATAGACGACACATAGTTACTGCCCCACCTATGTCTTTGCTAGCTCTAGAACCGAAGAAATGACGCGACTTGACGGAGGAGACACCCCAAAGGGCCTGTGCCTATCAAAGAGAATTTAAAAGGAAATAACGAAAAGAATCAAAAAGAAAGAAGAATGTTAAAAGGCGTGCGACCCACCTCCGCGGAAACCGGAGCAGCTCGCAGTTTAACACTCGGAAAAAGAGTGTAAAAGGTGTCGAGAAAAAGGTGAAAATGAAAAATGTGGTTAACCAGAAAAATCACACTGCTGTTGTCTCGTTTTCTTCTAAGTTAAGATACTTAGACTGCAAGTGATTACCGGTGGTGTGTGATATCGGAGGGTTATGCGATACTGATCAACTGCGATTAATGAAAATGCTACAACGGTTTATTCATAATTCAAGCGCACTGAAAGAACGACAGAAACGTGCAAATTATCAAAACCAGAGTTAGAACAAATACAAATGAACTTTAATACACTAAATTATTGCAGGAATCTGTTAAGCTCAAATTCTAGAAAGACAAAACCGAACTTCCCAAATTACACAGCACGACCAATACCCAAGGAATTCCAACCGGAGCTAGCCACTAGTTTACCCCAACCTGGTCGATATCAACTATTAGCTAAGTGACCCACGATTTTAGGCAGGAGTGTAAAGAAATATTGAATGTTTGTCAGAATTGCAGTCTAAACTTGCTTAGGCTTAGCATCACGAGAAAAATTTATATCTGTACTGCCGGTGCTAACTTCACATCGGTTTCCTACCTTACCACACAAAAATGGATGCAATAGGTACACGACGCTTTAAGATGGCACACCATTAATAATTAAGAGATTGTAGACATTTACAACACTTAACGGAACGGAATTCTGTGATTCGGCACTGGCACTGTGAAAGAAGTTCAAGGGTCAGTTTCGGATCGCAGATAAGATCACAACAGTCCAGAACTAATAGCAAGTAGGCAGAATCGTCTTCTGCAACTTTGTCTCCGCAAATCAACGGGAAAAAGCGCAACAGAAGCCACATCTGAGAGAATAGAATTATGGAACAGTTTTGATGCTGCTTCTGCTCAATTTGACAGTATTTGATGCCTGATATTTTCGGGTCCATAGAAATAAGATCGCAAGTTTTCGTTCAGCCACTGCAGGGTAAAGCATCGACAGTCAATGTCAGACAACTGAAATATAATCACGCGAGCTTTATTTGACTCAAAACTGGAAATATAGAAGGAAAACGCTTTCTTCAAGCGAAATTATCTATCAGACGATAAAACTACCTTAGAAAATAATGCTGGGAAACTGAAATTATATACGGACTTATTTTACTGGGTGAGAGGTGACGTGAAACTCCCACATCAGCTTCCCCCAATAAGTTCCAATTACTCAGCAAACTAAAAAATTATTTAAAATCTAAAATCTAAATAAATTAACAGTTTTGAACTGTTTAAGGATATGTTACTAATTTTTCATAAAACACGCCAAAATTTAGACAGGATTTGGATATATGTACAAACAAACACATTGTCAAAATTTGAAGTTTCCAAATTTCTGCCCAAATTTTGTAAGAGACCCCCATAAAAAACATAAAAATAAGTCAGTATTTCCCATACGAATAAGCATTAAGCCGCTGCATTAAGTTCCGATAATTAATTTTTTAAATACTTGAAGTTTCAACGACAGAGTATGACAAGTGTATTCGATGCGCCAAAATCTGGAGCTATCGACGCATTTTACGGCTTTATCCTAGTATTTCAGATTGATCCATTCATTGACACAATTGGCGAAACTCGGGGCTCAAGCTTAGTATAACTAAGAGTTAAACTTTACAATAGGCTTGGACTTTATTGTGCTAAATGCTAGCTCAACGATCACTGCTAGCAACACCTCTTATCATGTTTAAATAATGTCTTATCATGTTAAGGAGTGAACTCCCAACATCAAACCGGAGGGATTGTTGGGAGTAGAACAAGTAAAAAGCAATCATAACTCAGTTTCAGGCTTTAACTGGTAGAATAATACGTTGGCCATACTCTGACATCTGATGATATTGACACAACTCACGAAGACATATGACTCTTTCCGCAACACATTCTAGAATGTCATGAAAGATATCGACACAAAAGTTTTGAGATGGATGAAACAACGTTTTATATAATGAACATGCCCCCCTTAATGCCTGTGACCGGTCTGCATGAGGTTACAGCGCAGGAGCGCAACTTTTCCCTGACACGCAGGGTATCTGTTTCTTCAGTAAAACAACGCTGCATATAATTAGTAATAACACCAAATCATGCAACAAAGCCCAAGATTGATTTTGTCACCATTGAGCTGACTAAATGCTGACTTTGACATACTTCGAATTGCACAGCTTTCAGTTACCATGAACATCAATAGTAATGCCAACAGATTCCAGCTGCTGCACCCATTCGATAAGAGGTTTGAGAATGGTTTCCCATCCAAAGGATTCAATATCTAAAATGTTAAATGGCATGACAGGATAAGTGAAAGACAATTGAGAATTGAACTTTGAGCCAGGTTTCCAATAGTAAAATCAATAGCGCCCTGTTTATCAAATAATACAACCAATTGGATTGACAACATCGAGGTCATCGTAAAATAGAACCAATTGAATACTAGCAAGTTCAGTAGAAAACAGTGGATGCCGACGGAATTGCTCTCCGTCAATAAGTGACTGCAGCAGACCGGGTTCTGGTGATGGCCCATACATAGATTCCCATACAAGGGGATATTTCAGGACAACTTGGAGTGCAGAAGAAATAGAGACATACTGTAGATAAACTGGAATATTATAACGTTAAACGTTATACCTGATGCCAGTCGAGGAAGAATCAAGCTCGTCTTGCTGTCCAATTAAAATTCTTTTGGGGGTATAAAGCAGGCGCTACGGGGGAAAGTTTTTTCGCGATGATAAGGCGAACGTTAACTACAGAAGTAGTCAACACTGAGAAGCTTTTTAATATCAGGCAGCTGTACCAAAGGTGAATCCAATAAATTAGCTAGGTGAGTTGAGAATAACTGAAACAGATCACTGACGTTGTCCATTATAGTATTGTAATTATAATTGTAATCTGCGGCATGCTAGGATCAGATGATAGCATAAGTACAAAGTCTAACACTTTTCCTGAAAAATTGGTCAAAATTAAGTTTCTTTCGGCATTCAAGAACATTTCCCGGTGAACCAGCTTGATTCAGGTCATCCCCAGCTTCCATCGGTTCATCCGGTGAATTGTTCACTACAGGGATTCGTTGAACAGCGGCAGGTGCAGTAACGATCGGCACAGATTCAGGCAATTCATAAGACACGGTGCCTATTATTCAACTGCAAAAGGTATTTTTTGACATCTCCAAAAACTTGGCTACAAGTGAAAACGACACAGCTAAATTTTGACAGATCTGCGGCGCTATGATCTCGGATATGACTGAACAGTCGTTTTCTATTCAAACCATGGACTAAATTGAAACAGATTGGACAAACAAACAGGCGCGCAGGACGCTCTATGTCTCAGCCGTCACTAAAGCAAGAAATGTTTCTAAAATATTAAAATTATATACTGTAACATAATGAAGACTCCTCCCTATGGGAATCAAGCTCTATTAGGTGAATCCTTCATTTCTGAAATTGGACCCCATTATTTGCAGCGGTCCACTCCATGACCATTGCGGAGTATTTAAAGCGAACCCAACTTCGTGCCGACAAAGAGCGGGCTGGGAGCTAGAATTTGGTAAAAAGAGCAGGTACAAATACCCAGATGGAATATTTATATATAGCTCGAGTTTTAATAAATGACGTCGTTAATATTAATAATTGAGATGCACCGACCAACCTTGGATGAACCGGGACGTGCCTGGGACTTAAAGTACGGGACTCCAGATCGAGTATTTTGAAAAATTTACTTTCCAAATAAATTCATCAGCACGCATTATGTTGTTTTCATTGAGATCGGTTCGAAAACTAACGATTTCCAATATATAACTTAGATTTTGTACTTTCGAAATTCCTAACCTTTG
>JASAND010031740.1:0-37926 GCA_030248195.1 Trissonchulus latispiculum | reverse complement strand
TTTCATTATATATATAGCTGGAGTGGAGGTAACAATACAAAATCCTTCAGGCTTGCTATATATAAGTTAAAACCCACCCATTATGGATGGTATCACACTCTGATACAATACCAAAAATGAAATAGGACAAGTAGGAAAAATGCTCCTTGCAGTCTGGGTTTTTTTTTTGCGCCACAAACTGCGAAATTACGCAATTTTTTTCTGAAATACGCAAAAAATTTTGGGCCGTTGCGCCACAGTACGCAAAAATTTTTGAGCCAAAATATGCTTAAAAAATGCGATTTGGAGTCAAAAATTTTAAAATTTTCCTAATTTTTGCTGGGGGCTGCCGCCCCCAGACCCCCGCCTTGTGTGTACATTTGCTTATTTGAGTTTACTCCAAAACTTTATGGTTGTTTGTTGTTGATTGGTGTTGATGCTAAAGCGTTGTATTGTATCAGCTATGTTTTGTTTTCCACTATATAATTAAAAAAGTGCCTTTGCAAAATTGTTTGGGGCATCAAAGCATTTTATACAACACATCAAGTGCAGAAACCGTACGTTGATTAAAAAATGAAAATTGTAGATATATATATATATATATATATATAATCTGTTCAGCTCTACGAAACTTACCCCTCGCACGTGGCCGCACAATTTTCTTGGAACACACGAAAATGGACGGTTTCTGAATCAACTATTTATTAATTTCTTGAAAAGTTTTGAACTACAAAAGACATTCTTGAAAAATTTAACGGGTTAAAATGGGTTAAAATGATCATAATATATACGTTGTATTCATTTATATATATTATGTCGAAAACAAGATAGTGAAATCGCGAAAAATTTTTTCAGAAGACAAACTTCTTGCGAAAACACACTCACAGTTCCGAAGTCCAATTTTTAACAAATTCCTGCTGATAAATGTTTCATTATTTATTCTATTCACCCACTGTCGCGCTAAGAATTGCGTAAAATTTTCGAAGGCTCCTCTCTGGCGTTGCGAAACGATAAATTAAGCATTTAAAATGCTTTAAAACGTTAAATAAAGTATAAAATAATACAAAAATCGGTTTTTTGAGCGAAAACAGGCGTGGCGCAATTTTTTTCCAAATTCCGCAAAAAAATTTGGGGCAGTGCGCCACGGACCGCAAAAAGTTCGGACGAAAAAAAAAACACAGCTTGCAGTCGCATGAAAAAGTTAATATGAGCTATGATGGCCAACATTTAAGCGTGTCAAGGACAAGACTTAAAATGTTTAATATGAGCCAGCATCTAAATATGTAGAGGACAAGATGTAAACGTCTAACATGAGCCGCTACGTTTCTCTTGGGCTCATATTGACGCAAATGAAATGGCTAATATATTTTGTAGATACAAAGGCTTTCTTCAGATAGTCAAAAGGTTAGGATGGTTTGCATATGCAAGGATGGTAAGGCTGGATGAAATCTCACTAGGTAAGTATATATCGTCTGTGACAGTTCTAATTTTTATTTCCTTATTCAGGTTTATATTGATTGCTTTTGTTAATACTACTACTACTAAGCCTACTATGGACCTCCAGGAAGCGGTTTCCGACTTGACCCTCCCGACGGCAACGTGGAACCAGCCCAGCAAGATGGGTGGGTCTGACGGTAAAACTGACTGCAGGAATCGATTCTCCGTGCCAGAAAACCATTGTATGGAAGATTTGAGCGTTCAAAGTTAAATAGATAGCGAGAAATTTCGATTTTTCATTTTTCGAATTTTCGCCATCTTTGACGGGCCACTGTGGTCGCTAGGGAAGTGATAGAGAAACGCAACCTGGACCGTTAGTTAGTTCAATATATGTAATTTCTGAATATAAAAAGAAATCAGCTCCAGCTCGTAACGTTCGATCTGAGCGACGACCACAAAAATGGTCACTTTTCGCTATGAGCCGACTTTGCGGCGCCACTGCGGCGCTGTGGCGCAGCTGCGGCGCAAAAAAAGTTGTGATTCTTAAATTCTTTAGAGGGTACTACTAGACCCCATAGCCCTTTAGGTTGGCCCACCGCTGCAGATCACGTGAAAGCGGCGAACATTATGTACAATACAACCATCAAATAGGAGAAACCGGAAAAAAAACATCGCCGCCATAACCGGTCCGGGGCGCAACTTTTTAACGGTAAGTGATACGGGACTGAAACTTCACAGACATACTAAACTCGATGTGCTCTACAATTTGCGCATGAAATCTGCGCAGGATCTGCGCAGGATTTTGCGCAGCTTCTGCGCAGCTTATTTTACACTGTCTCCAGCCACTTTTCACACATATTATAGGGGTCGCTGCCGCGACCCCTATGATATGAGCTATGATGGCCAACATTTAAGCGTGTCAAGGACAAGACTTAAAATGTTTAATATGAGCCAGCATCTAAATATGTAGAGGACAAGATGTAAACGTCTAACATGAGCCGCTACGTTTCTCTTGGGCTCATATTGACGCAAATGAAATGGCTAATATATTTTGTAGATACAAAGGCTTTCTTCAGATAGTCAAAAGGTTAGGATGGTTTGCATATGCAAGGATGGTAAGGCTGGATGAAATCTCACTAGGTAAGTATATATCGTCTGTGACAGTTCTAATTTTTATTTCCTTATTCAGGTTTATATTGATTGCTTTTGTTAATAATTTATATACATGTACATACGTAATAATAATAATAATAATAATAATACGTATAGTGAGATCTGAAGCAGCGTCGTAAAACAAACACATTTTTTGAAGTGAAGTTGAAAAATCTGGCAATTCTGATTTTTGCTAAACGTATACGCCAGTATTAATATTCAGTCTTTGCTGGCTAGGTTTAATAATGTCTGTTTAGAGGACACGTACCACAGGCGTAACCAAAGTGAGCGTCAATATGAGCCCAAGAGAAACGTAGCGGCTCATGTTAGACGTTTACATCTTGTCCTCTACATATTTAGATGCTGGCTCATATTAAACATTTTAAGTCTTGTCCTTGACACGCTTAAATGTTGGCCATCATAGCTCATATTAACTTTTTCATGCGACTGCAAGGAGCATTTTTCCTACTTGTATTAATTATTTTATTATTAAACATAATTTGAATGCTTTAGCTTTTCTGCTGAATAAAGTACCTATTTTACGTATAAAACAAGTGAATAAATTGGCATGACACGTGATAGTATATGCATATCGTCCTTTGTGCTTTGGCATGAGCATGAACTATCTAGTGCTTTGTGCTAAAGCACAAAAGCACAAAGCACTGTGACAAAGCACAAAGCACCCGTCTCTAAAGGACAAAGCACTAAAGGACGGAGGACAAGGACCAAAAGCACAAAGCAATGCCCAAAGCACAAAGCACTAAAGGACAACGAGCATGAACCGGGCTTAACTCTGCTCTACTCTATCCTTTCTTAACAAAGGCCCCGAAAAGAACAGCAACAACATTCAGCAACAAGCTTTCGCATTAAACTGTTCTAAGAATGCCTACTTAGGGCAGGATAAGGGTTCAAAACACGTGCTGTTAGGACTAAACTACATGTTCCAGAGAACGCTAAAATGTTTGTAATAAGAAATGATTAGTCGAGAATTAAGACCTAATACACACGATTCACTCAAAAATTCCGATACTTATCTTATTCAGCTCAAAAGATTAACCCAGACCTAATAATAATAGTCTCTGGAGATACACGGTTATTAAATATAGAAATGAAAATCATGCACCACCGAAAGCCCAGAAAAAAGTCAAATCTCGTCCAGGCTAAAATTTGAACCAGCAGCATTTCGTTTGCCGGTACAAACATACTGCCCAGTGAGTGACCCACAAAAGGTCACAAATGCACAGAGTTTTAGCTAAAACCCATTCTGACAATCTAGTATTAATTCTATTACCTGAGCCAAAGCCATTTCTGTAGCGCCGCCCCCAGGCAGGACTTTGGGCTCCTGTAGCAGGTTTCTGACCGTACACATGGCATCCTGTAGATTACGATCCACCTCGTTTAGAACATCTTTACTGGCACCGCGCAACAGGACCGTACAGGCATGCGAGTCAGGGCCGCATTCCACAAAACAGTAGTATCTGAAAAAACAAAGAAAGTAAACAAACGAAATAAAACAACCAAACAGTCACTAGCATTAACCAACACCACCACATCAAAGCAGGCATTCTTCTGGAGCACATACATGAACACGTGGTGCGATTCAGGGGGGAGGTCTTTCCGGAGACCAATGTTCAGGAGGTCAACCATTGAAAAATTCCAAATTTTTTAAGCGAGTTCTTACATTAGCGAAAATTGCGAATTTTTACATTGTTGAATTAGTTAAAAATGAAATATAATTTAAAGAAATGATTTGAAAAAAACGCTAAAATTTGCTAAAAAGGCACAATTGTTGGTAAAAGTCGCTGAGGGGTTAATCCTTTTCCCTGAGGGGGTCTACATCTTTCTTGCGGTCTGCGGAGGGTCCGCCTACACCTTCCTCCACATTATCCTAGCAAAAAACCTCCCAGGAGCTTCCTCAAAAAAAATTATCTAGAGTAGTCTTAGAGACGCGAGTTCGAACCCCGACAGGTGCCCGATTTTTTCGGGTGCCTGATGGTGTACAACTTTCATTTTTTTAACTTAGGTTGCCCCGAATCTAATTTAGCCTGCCCATGTCAAATCTGATGGAAATTGGCCTCTCTCCCTCTCCGCCCAGTCCATAATGTGACTCTAGTATGGTTGGTTACATCCACATCGTAGTATTTCCGTTTGGTAACAGAAGTCCACGAAATGATATTCGCAAAAAAGCAACCGACTGAATGACCAACAAAGTGCAGTAGTGGGTTCCGCACACAATGTTGTCGTCTGGTTATATACAGCGACTTAACATGCACACATTTTTGTAATCCAAGGTGACAGACAAGCGTTTTCGGCAAGGATCCTCCATTTTCAAAAAAATTTACAAAACAGAACACGCTTACTCGTCTCCAATCTTTCGGACTTCATAAAGCTCCGCATTGGTCCCAACGTCCTCCTCCCTGAGTTCCTCAGGATCGTTCAGGATACGAGCCCCACATGCCCTGAAAAAGATGCAAGGATGAGTAAAAAATAGACACAAAAGCAATCCACAATCACTATGATAGTTAATTTGATTAATTTGAAAAAGGAAATCTAAAAAAAGCCAGAAACTTTTACCCCATACAGAACTGCATGGAGTTGCGCTCATGACTAAATTACGTATTTTCAAAGATTAACTAAAGATTTCTAGCCCATTCACAAAACATTGCAGTAAATAAGTAGTAAAATCTTGAAATTAGCATAGAAAAACAAGCACAGTATTATGCTGCATGAAGAAAAATAAAATGTAAAAATTGCAAAACACACGATCTTAATGAATTTATACCTAGACAGCCTATTGTTATCCGTCTTTTTCAACCGTCTAAACGCAGTAACTCCACCCTTCAGGAGATAGTGTTGGGCAAGATCAGAGATACCTTTCTCAGTGTAGACCAGATCAGGTTTGACTCTGAAATAAGAATAAAAACAACATAAAATAAGCAGAAAAAATTTAAAAATCCGAAAGGAAAAATCTTAAGTTAAATTTAAATAAATAAAATATTAATGCATGCAGTGCCCTCTCAACTAACTTTATAATGGCATCACACATCGCCTTAACAGATTCCTCCTCAATCTGTAACGCTCTGGTAAAATCCTCTTCTTTGGCAAAATCCATGGTAGTCTAAAATTTAAAGATTCTAAAAACATCATCTAAAATTTAAAAAAAGTTGTGTAATCCAAATTCATACTAAGGTATCATTAACAAAGTAAACGTTTTTCAGCTATAACACTAAAATTTAGTGAAAAAATAGACGATCAAAATTTGTCCAATAAACTCTAATGAACGGCGGCTATGTAAACTAATTGTTACAGTGAACTCACATTTGTTTTTCTTTATTTCATTTACAAAAATTTCAAAAATTTACATTTTATTTTTAATTACAAAAATTACAAACTCCATAGACACTACAAAATATTAATATACAAGAACGGACCTGACTTTCACCCTTCTTATACTCCAAATTACAGTCCAGCAGGACAATTCTAGGATGCTCAATTCGTCGCTTCATCTTTGCATGGACAATATCCTTGTTCAGAACAACTCCCTTGATCACTCTAGAGTCTTCAATGGTGCCGCCAGGAATCTGAAAAAAGGTGTACAAAATACGAGATTACAAAGAGTATGTCTTGAACAAAGAGTATGAAGGGGTGCATCTTTGGAAGGTAGAAGGAAGGGGTATTTACATATGAGAATTCCTTCAACTAATAAATCCAGATAAATCGCCAGAAAGTTGCTTTCTCTGCGCAAAAATGCAGATTTTCTTAAAAATAAGATCAGCAAAAACTGCAAAATCCAATCCAACACTTTTGGACACCAGCAAATTTCTCCTCAGATGTATGCTTCCGGACAACAAAGAACAAAAGCTCAATACTTTTTATTCCAAGATCTTATTCCCAAAAAAATAAATTCAAAAATCGGCAGAGGGGAGGGGGGCCAAACCTTTTCTATCCTAGCATATCGTTTGATGTCAATCTCATTCCGGCCCTCCTCTTCTAGCTGGACGGTCCGAACGGCCTCCAGGGCCAGGCTAACGGCCAAGTCCATCCAACGGGAGACCATTTTGGTGCCCAGGGAGGCCCGGACCACTTTGATCACCTCCGCTTCGTTGTTGATATCCACGTCCACACTGTAAACATAAAAGGCAACAACATAAACAGGACTATAGACTATTCACTTTCACACAAAGCAGGAACACAAAATGCAGACAGTTTTCTAGCACACTAGTATGAATATCAGCAACAGAAATATTTAAATCAGCGTTATGAAAAGCAGTCTCGCTGTCCGGGAGTGTAGCTCAGTGGTAGGGCGCTCTACTCAAGATCCTGTATAGTTTCCAGATAAAGCTTCCTACATAGCTTTCCTACAAAGCTTGTATACTGAAGTCTTCGAACGGTGGGGGGAAAGCGATTTCGTTCGTCATCCTTCGTCAATTGATGTGCAAAATTTTAGAAAAAAGCAACTAAAACGAATAAAGGCAACTGAATAAGCAATTAAATTAGAACCCCCTTCCCTCTCCTACTGTTCATAGTATTTTTAGCCTATCTCCGATTTTCGCAACACCCTACGTAATACAACGCATTGTTAAACTTTATATATTGTACTGTATAATACCTTAATTTTTCACGACACGTGACCACAATATCCTCTAGGGCCATTCTAAAGGCCTGAATGATGATGGTAGGATGCATAGACTGTTCCAGAAACGGCTGAGCAACGGTCAAAACTTCACCAGCTAAAGAAAAACAGAATATAATAGTTCAATTAGTCAATTATCCAACGCAGAATTACATATAAAATGCAAAGAAAGTCCATGTGAAAAACAAACCACGGGGTTGCGCATCACCATCTAGACAATTTTTCGGTAAGAGAGCTCACAGCGCCTATTGGCTTTCTCCAGTTTCGAACTAAAGTTTTGCCCTTAGTGACAGTAAGACAGACGTGTTTCATTATTTCTGTGCGCAGTTGATCTATGTACCGTATCATCTTAGATTGACCAAGCAGTGGCAGTACTACTACTAAAAACTAAAACAAACTACTAAACCACAAACTCAAAGTCACAACATTCGAATTAGAATAATATCTAACCTAAAATAATGACCGATGTGGTTCCATCGCCAACCTCCTCGTCCTGGGTTCGACTGATCTCAATCATGGACTTGGCCGCCGGATGCTGAACTTGAATCTAAAAAAAGGAGAAGGAAAGAAATCTAATGATCTGTCGTTCTGACATTTCCAAAATTCTGATATTAACAGCACACTCCGATCGAGGTCGAGTCAAAGAAAAGACTGGCTTACCCAGCCAGAGAACCGACCAATCCAATTCATGGGAACCTCACAAATCGGATCAGAAATTTGTTTTTGTCTCCATCCCTTCCATACCCCTCCCTTTCCCCCCCCACTTTCCCTCAAATACATTTCTTACATACATACGCAGTCACAACTACAAAAACTGTCATAAACTGAAAATCCAGATATCAATTAACGTATCAGGGAAGGTACAATGTATAGCGTTAATATGCGTACACCTATACCTCTCGAAGAATAGCATTTCCATCATTTGTCATAACAATGCCTCCCATAGGATCCATTAGCATCTAAAATAGTTAACACGAAAAGTGGGATTGCAAAAATTAATTTTATTAATGCATATAATTTGTGAGCATCAACCAAAGTAACCTTTCTTATAAAAAGATGATCCATTTTGTAAAAAATGCAGAAATTTCCACAAAAAAATTAGCAACGATTTTCTTTTGGCTATCATAAGCAGGAGGGTTTCGGACCCCCAAACACGTATTTTGCACGATTAAAAAGAATTTTAAAACTCTACAACTTTACCTTTTACAAATAATTTGCTCTTACATACCTTCAGCATGGCTCTAGGACCAAGACAGGTTCGAATGACATCGGCAACAGCCTAAAACAAAGCAATGTAAAAGAATTATTAGTCTGATCAGAAGCCCAGGATAAATCATGCAAAGACAATATTTTTGCAACAAGAAAACTAAGTAAACGAGGGAAGGCTGACAGATTTCTAAAAAGAAACGAAAGAATTTAAAAACTCACAATCGCATAAAGTCAGTCGTGAAGGCCGACCAGTCCAGGTGTACATTATGTGCATAACGTTTATGCAGGGAAATATTTATATTTGCCAAAGAAAAAAATCTAAGCAAGCTGCGGATTTTTAATGCTTACAGCAAAATCGTCTTCGCAAATTCTGGCGCAAAGCCAATTTTTAAGATTTCTCCAAGACGTCCGTCGCTCCTAGCCTTATCTGCTCCAATCGTTCCTATCTATCTCTCTGTGAGGTATTTCTCTAGGCTTAGATTCTGGGGTTCCTTTAGGGGGATGGGAGGGGAGGGCCTCCCCACTTTTTGGATTCCCCCCACTATAAGATGCCCAGAAAACGCCAAATTTTTAGGCTTCTTGGTCAAAATTTTTCCAGCTTCAGCAGAATTTTTTCCTAAAAATCGTCTATTTTGGCAGTATATAAAACTTGAATTGTGAGCACTTTCGAGCTTAGTTGTAGCAGTACATACACGTAGAAAACCAGCAATTTTACGGTATTTTTAGCATTTTTAGCCCATTTGATCTTCCCCCCACTTTTTTGATGATAATATAGCGTTGTCACCTTTGCTTCTACCCTTCAGTCATATCTAGTAATAGTATGACTCTCGCGATGTCACCTGGAGCGGCCCAATCAGTGGAAGGTTGGAGGGAGCCCGTGGTGTGACCTTTCGGCTCCGGGTTATCTAACCTCCATTAAGGGGGGGTCACTTTTTTGCCGATTTTTCGACCATTGCTTACTTGCTTATCAGGAGGCCTGGACAGTATCCTCCGCTGCTCCAACGAGTGAATCAGTCATCGTTATCCACTGATGTCTATCTGAGGCGACGTCGGCTAGGATATCCTTCCAGTTTGATGGCCAAGAGCGGTATATGTGGTGCAGATTTAGCCTCGAAAAGTCTGTCTGTACCGTCCGTTGCCACGTAGTGCGGACTCCATCATGAGGACGCTTCCACTGGGGCCAAGGCTCCGCCATTAGGGTTCGTCTTGCAGGAAATGAAGGATGTCGCCGCAGGACATGGCCGAGATATCGCAGCCTGCGTTTCAACAGTTCTGGTCTGCAGAGCGACGAAGGATTGATTCGTCTGGTGATGTCGCGATTTGGTATTCTATCCATATAAGTGACTCCAAGCATGCGCCGCCAGCAGCAAAATTCGAAAGCCTGCAGCCGAGAGAGATCGTTTACTTTCACCGGCCAGGTTTCGCACGCATAAAGCAGAACAGGTCGGATGGCTGCAAAATAGACCTTAACTTTGGTGCTCAGGCTAACCCTTTGGTCTTTCCAAAGACAGTCCTGCAGCTGATTGAAAGCATTTTCTGCTTTGGCTATTCTAGATCTAATTTCTTGAGAGGGACTGCCGTCGGCCGCCACAAGGCTGCCCAAGTAACAGAACTGGTCGACACATTCCAACGGTTGACCCCGTAGAAGAATCGGCGCCATATCAGCAGAGCACGACCGCACCACCTTTGTTTTCTCCACGCTGATGAGAAGTCCGACTGCAGAGACATATTTATCCAGCTTTTCGATCATTAGGTTCAGATCAGCGGCAGTTTCGGCCAACAGGGCAATGTCATCGGCGTAGTCCAGGTCAGTCAAGGGGTCTCCAGCATCTATTTTTATTCCCGGGGATCCATCAAGGGCCTTGCGGAGAACGACATCCAGCACAATGTTAAATAACAAAGGCGATAACAAGGCTCCCTGTTTCACACCGGTATTGACAGGGAAAAATTCAGTCAGGATTGAGCCGATACGGACAGCGCTCAGACTCTCGTCGTACATACGCTTTATTAGGGAGACAATCTTGTCCGGCAACCCGCAGTATGACAAGATTTCGTACATACGCGGGCGGTCAATAGAGTCGAATGCTGCTTTGAAATCAACAAAGGCGACGAGCAGCGGTTGTCTGAACTCGTGTCTGATCTCCATAATTTGTCGTAAGGCAAAGATTTGGTCCACTGTGCTACGGCCCGGTCTGAATCCTCCCTGATTTTCGCGGAAGCAGATGTCCATAGGGCCGCGGATTCGATCCAGAATTATGGCCTCTACGACCTTGTAGGCGACGTCCAGTAGAGAAATGCCCCTGTAATTCTTGCATTCTGTTTTGCTACCTTTCTTAAAGAGCGGAACCAAAACAGATTTCTTCCAGTCAGAGGGGAATTCTTCCGTCATCCAGATCTTCTCGACGAGCCGTGTCAGCTGGCGCCAAAGTGCTGGTCCCCCGGCTTTAAGCATACTAGCATTTAGACCGTCCTCCCCCGGAGCACTTGAGGATTTCAAGGAACCTACATATAGCCTTCCTGACCTCGCTCGATTTTTCGACCATCTCCGATTTTGCTCATTTTCACATATTTTGTAGTCCCCATGGGTCCGCGAAACAAGACAAGAGCGTTTTGCGAAATATTGCTTCTATCGTTCTGTACAGGCCCTCAAAGGTGACCTCGACATGTGTTAAACATAGGAAAATGAAAAAGTTAGGTTAAAAAGGTTGTGGCAGAAAAATTTTTCGCTGTATAAGAGTCAGAACTCTGAAACCTTTTCAGAACCATTAAGGACATATTGTAGACCCTTGCAGGGCTCATCACCGGAATTTTTAAGTTTTCCGGCTTTGAACCTGAATAACTCTGTCACAGTTTGATTTCGAACGCTAATATTCTAAGTTATTTTTGAGAACATATGGGGGCATATTATGTGTGAAAATGAGCGAAATCCGTGACTATCGATTTTTGACCAAAGTGACCCCCCCTTAAGTGCTCTTGCGATTACGTAGTAGTGCAGCATAGCGTCTTTCGATGCTCCAAGCCTCTAGCGCAGACGGGTGGGATCAGGAACAACCCCGAAGCGGACACGTCGCAGGAATTGTTCCTTCGGCGGTCAACTGTCAAGAACCACGCCTCTAGATGATAGTCACGTCTTTAGCGCATGCGATGGTGGCGAACTTTCAGAGACTCACCATTCATAAAAACCCACACTAGACGTACCAGTAGTGCGGAGCTCCCACCCTTTTCTGCCATTTATTAGTCTACTGTCGACCAGACAGGAGACTACGAACCAATCCGGGTTTGCTCTCCCATGCAAGTTATATATATACTATTCGTCACATCAGAAATACGTACTATATACGTACTACGTAGCTGGTCCTCACTCGGCAACCTCCCCCCCCACCCCCATAAATTCCGACCTCTCCCCTAACACAAAAAATTGCCAAATTTCGCCATTTTTACCCAAATTTTTCAAAATATTTTCAAAAGAATTTTAACGACATTTTCGCTAGTTTAGCTCAATAAACACCAAAAAATTAGTCATTTTTTAGCGATTTTGGCAGTTTTTTATACAAAAAGTTAAAAATTCGGAAAAATTGTTTCAAAAGTATGCCCCCATTTTTGGTGAACCCCCCATCGATGGGGGGGACTTTGAGAAGATGCGAAGACGTGTGCTGGACTTGTGAATACGAAATACGAATGAGTCTTCATACGTATGGCCCCGATCGGTCGACGACCCCGGCATTTAAACAACAACAATAGAACTACTACTGACGACAGAGAAAAGAGCCCTGAACAAACCTTAGCAGCCGTGATATTTCCTTTCTGCACCTTATGACCAGATTCACGCTTCGTATTCTGACCTACAAAAAATAAAATATACAAAGACTTGTAGCAGAGAGTTGAAAGTGTCAGGTGCAAAGTGACGAGAAATGTCGGTTGATCCTGCTTTATAGGCACGCGACAAAGAAAGTTATGTATAGCCATGGGGGGGACCCACCCCCTTTTTGGGGGGAAAACCCACCCCCCCCCTCCTGGACCAAGGGTTGGAGCTATGAGCTCCAAAACATAGCAGCAGAAAGCGCGACTCTTTCTTACCTATGTATGCAAAGATCAAGTCATTTGGTTCACTCCTGCTCATTTTATGACATTTTGAAAATGACACCTATATACTTTTTGATCCAACCATGCCAAAATTTTGCAAAAGTTTGGACCGATGTAACTTTCAACTGGGTTGGGCTAGAAAAGTTTTGCAAACATCTGCAATGATGGCAAGTCTTCCTCTTTGCACACAGCCAAAATTAGATCGATCCGATGCACCGTTGGTCTGGCACATTGCCAAATATGGCGGGGAAAAAGCCCACTTTGGGGGGAAAACCCACCCAATTTTTTTGAAAAATTTTTTAACAACCAAACAGGGAAACAATTCGACACTATAGCACGGTACTATCGAGGACGCTGCATCATCCTATGGGTGTCAGATTTGGATAATTTTGCTTCCCTGGCTAGCTAGGGGCCAAAAACCCTGAAAGTGCCATTTCGGTACTGCAGGACCCAGGACAGGTCAAATTGTGGATTTTAACAGCCAATTGAACGTAAAAACCATTCTCTACACGGTAGACTAATAAGTTTTATCAAATTACATCGTTTTTAGCATTTTTCAAAAATTGCCCTATGTTTATGTGTTAAACTTTATGAAACCTTGAGCAGCAGAAACAAATCCCCTTGAGCAAGGGACTAAGCACATATCGATTCGCCGTGGGCTCTAGCCAACCCAGCTATCCATCCTTAGTTGGTCGGTAAATGGGTACCACTTATGTGGGAAGGTAATAGGAGACCGTGTAGGGCGTCTGCCTTGAGGAGCTGGCCCCTCCTCCACGGTTGTAGTCATCATTCGAGGCGACACTCCTGGCTCAAGGGCTGTGTATCCGGGGATGAGCACCGGCACCCCAGACCCTGACAACGGTAGGAGAATTCTCCGGGGGTTACCTTTACCTTTACCTAAACCTGTCTGTTTGATGCTGCTTTTTCAATGGCACATGAAATCTCAAAAAAGGTACCTAGATCGGGTTTTTTGGTTTATACTAGCTCAAAAAGAGTTGAATTTTACACCGCAAGTGTCAGAATAGTGCTACGACAATTTTTGAGACCTGTGAGGGGTGGGTTTTTTCACCCCATTTGGGTTTTTCTCCCCATTGGGTTTTTCCCCCGCTACTTTTTGCATTATACCGGCCTAACGGTACAACCTAGAGAAGTGCAAATGGGCTTAAAAGAAAGATCTAAGTACGCCAAGTACGATATGGTATATATATAAAGTTCTCATATATATAGCCCTTATAATAAAAAAGTTCCAGCCAAAATCCGAAAATGTGGGTTTCCCCCCATGGCTATATGTATATTATTAACTAGTGCAAGTGAACATTCAAGTCTTTTGCTTTAAAATCAAGAAGCAGATCACGTATATACGTATATACATGATGATTTAGTTCGCAATAAAAATATAATAGACACACACACATAAAAAACCACAGGACTTGGCTACATATTCAAGCAGATATCAAGTAAAACATTTCTTCAAACGTTGCCTTCCCCCCAGACGATCACTAAACTTCGACAGAAGAATACGTATATGTTAATATAAAACCGTATATACACTCTTATGCACTCACTTAAAACGATAACAGGAGCTCCGCCCATGCCCATCATGATTACAGCAGAATATTTATATCTGTCGGAAAAATGTTGTTGCACTGCAATCAAATATAACATGGCAAAATGAACAAGTGAGGAAGAACGGAAATTAAAAAGATTCGAATCGGGTCAGCAAAATTAAAACCAAGCTTTTGAAAATTCTCAAGTGTCTCATTACTCATCACCACAGGTGTAAGGTGGGGGGGGGCAGCCCCCCAAGCATTTTTTCAAACCCTCCCCCCCAGAAATTTTTTGGGGGGAGACGCCCCCCCCCCAACTGGGGGGGGGGGGGAGGGGGTAGTCGCGGCGAAGGCGTGAAAATTGGCCAAAAATGGGTATTTTTAGGGTAAATTTTGCAAAAATTTTCAAAAAGTCCAAATTTTTTGCTTAAAGTTCTTGCTATTGCGAGAAATACGCGTTTTTAATAGTTTTATGGACTTTTTGACTGAATATTAGACTTCTTTTGAACTTAGAAACACCTGGACAATCAAGTTTTAGAGTTTAAAACCACTGTCTAATGTTAAAATTACTTCATGATTCGATGTTTATTAGTATTACAAACGGCTGAAAATGCGATTTTTGACATAAAAACTGAAAAATTTTTGGGGGAGGGAGGGTTGGTGGGGTCCTGGGGGGGTTGGGGGGGTCTCCAGAGGGCCCCCCAGAAAATGTTGGGGGAGCCCATAGTTTCCCTGGAGCTTAGGGTCTCGGGGGTAAATTTTGGGATTTTGGTGGTCGACCCCCGAAATGTGATGGGGGTATATACCCCCCCAGAATTCGGACCTCAGAAATTTCGAAAAATAGCCAAAAAATGCAAAATTTGCTGTAATTTAGCCCTGTTTTCTTCAAAATAATGCTTGTTTTTAACGTTTCAGGTGTTTTTGCACCGTTTTGAAGCGATTTTAAGCCAAAATTTGACCATTTTTCGGCCAAAATTAGCTAACTTTTTGGGTCTAAAAATCGCTTGGCGGGTTCGGGGGGGAGGGTAAGTAAAAATATCTGGGGGGGGTAAAGTTGGTCGAAAATTTTGGGTGGGGAATACCCCCCCCCAACCTCCCCCCAAAGGAAACTATGGGGGAGCCCCCCCTCACCCAAAATCTACGTTACACCTATGCTCATCATCCTCAATGTCTCAAATCGCAAAGGGGTTTTTTACTTGTTTTCCCTGGGGTTTTTATACTGGGGGGGGGAGTGGGGCGCCCCTCCCCACATTTTGGGTTCCCAACCAATCGACCCCCCCACTTGTTTGGGCTCCCCCCCCACTCACCCTAAGCCTAAGGTGCCCAGAAGATGCCAATTTTTAGGATATTTGGTAAAATTTTCAAAATTTTTCCGGCGTGGCCGGAAATTTTTGGTCAAAGATCGTCTATATTGGTGCCAAAACTTAATTTTTGGGCACTTTTAAGCTCAGTTATAGCAGTATATATATGTCTCAAAGCAGTATATATATGTCATGTCCCCCTCAATGTCTCAAATCGCAAAGGGGTTTTTTACTTGTTTTCCCTGGGGTTTTTATACTGGGGGAGGGGGAAGTGGGGCGCCCCCCCCCCACTTTATGGGTTCTCCCCCAATCGACCCCCCCACTTTTTTGGGCTCCCCCCCTCCTAAGGCTAGGTTTTTTGGTCAAAAATAGCGTCGTTTGCAGAAATGAACAATAGTTTTGACGACGCCAAAATAAAAATGACGACAGAATGACCAAGCCAAAATGTGGAAGTAGCACTCAAATTTAACAAGAATGCAAAGTTTCTATTACGTTTTGACAGTAATTTTTCAAAGAATTCTCAAATTTTGGGGGCTGCCGCCCCCAAACCCCCGCTCTATATATATTGTCTTAGTGATGTTCAGCTTCGACGATGTTTGAACAGTCAATCAGTATACGTATATATATCTATTATATATACAAAGCCACAGGCTACGAGTCTTTATGCTACATATATACTTCAATTGCATCTTTTGATGCAATGTTTGATGTTTCTCATACTAATTTCGCTAAATATTTTCTTTAAAAAATTTCTCTTCGGATTATCTCAGCTAGAATGGAATGAGAGCTTACCAGGATAGGATGTTTAAGTACGTTTATTGCATAAATGTTATAACTACGAGGGATGGATCTGGAGGGCAGCCCTGTCTTCGCGATTTGAAGGTAAGTAAAAGCAAACAGGAAAAACAGAAAAAGGCATGTCAACAAAATTTCGCGAGCGCGTATATATATATATATATAAGAATATTTCCAACGTTTTTACCAGATTTTTGGATAGAAAAAGCTTAAAATGTCGTGCGAGTTTAGCAAAAAATTCTTTTTTCCCTCAAAAAGGGTAAACTTTTAAAAATTTTCTTGTTTCTGCAAAATGAAAAGAATTAATAGATTTGAAGGACGATTTCATTTAAAAAGCAAAAAACTTCAACTTCTGCGGGGCTCCGCCCCCCAGACCCCCCCCCACATTGTATCGTGTTGTTCTCGTCATTGTTAATGCTCAAAGACATGATACATACATAGACACCAGATATTTGTATTATATGAGTATATACGTATATATATAAGTTAGAATATGTATATATTCGTGGGACAAAGCAAAATATGAAGCAACATATGCCAACAAGGTAAAAATTCAACCAAATTACGAATATAGCCTAAAATCAAAACTGCATTTCTGTAAAAGTTTATTTTTGACGTTGGACAAATAAAAATGACGTTCAGAAAATAAAAATGACGAAAATTTGATGAAATCCGATTTTGAAAAAAAACGCTGTCCTAAAGTGCCCAGAAGATGCCAAATTTTTAGGATATTTGGTAAAATTTTCAAAAGTTTTCCGGCTTCGCTTGGCCGGAAATTTTTGGTCAGAGATCGTCTACGTATATTGGTGCCAAAACTTAATTTTTGGGCACTTTTAAGCTTAGTTATAGCAGTATATATATGTCTCAAAGCAGTATATATATGTCATGTCCCCCTCAATGTCTCAAATCGCAAAGGGGTTTTTTACTTGTTTTCCCTGGGGTTTTTATCCGGGGGGGGGGGGGGCAAGGGGGGCGCCCCCCCACTTTTTGGGTTCCCCCCAATCGACCCCCCCCTCACTTTTTTGGGCTCCCCCCCCTCCTAAGGTGTCCCACCTCCTAAGGTGCCCAGCATAGTTTCCCCAGGGGGGGATGGGGGAGGGGTATCCCCCCCCAAAATTTTCGACCAACTTTACCCCCTCCCAGATTTTTTGAATATCCCTCCCCCCACTTTTGGTTACCCCCCCGAACCCCCTCCCAGAACTTTTTGGGGCAAAAAAGTTAGCTAAATTTTGCTAAAAAATGGTCATTTTTTGAAAATTTTTTCTCAAATTTTGGCTTAAAATCGGTTTAAAACGGTGTAAAAACGGCTAAAACGATAAAAACAAGTCTTGTTTTGACAAAAACGCGTTAAAATACAGAAAATTTTGCGTTTTTAGGCCATT
This sequence comes from Trissonchulus latispiculum, assembly GCA_030248195.1. Classification (NCBI taxonomy): domain Eukaryota; kingdom Metazoa; phylum Nematoda; class Enoplea; order Enoplida; family Ironidae; genus Trissonchulus; species Trissonchulus latispiculum. The sequence continues at coordinate 20,408 of JASAND010031740.1, read as the reverse complement.
TTTTGAATTTTCTGAGGTCCGAATTTTGGGGGGGGGGTTCGGGGGGGGTACTCCCCATCACATTTCGGGGGTCGACCACCAAATTTTCGAAGTTTGCCCCCCCCAACCAAAATTTCCAGGGAAACTATGGTGCCCAGAAGATGCCAAATTTTTAGGATATTTGGTAAAATTTTCAAAATTTTTCCGGCTTAGCCGGAAATTTTTGGTCAAAGATCGTCTATATTGGTGCCAAAACTTAATTTTTGGGCACTTTTAAGCTCAGTTATAGCAGTATATATATATATATATATATATATATATATATATGTCTCAAAGCAGTATATATATGTCATGTCCCCCTCAATGTCTCAAATCGCAAAGGGGTTTTTTACTTGTTTTCTCTGGGGTTTTTATACTGGGGGGGGGGGAAAGTGGGGCGCCCCCCACTTTTTGGGTTCCCCCCAATCGACCCCCCCCCCCTCACTTTTTTGGGCTCCCCCCACTCACCCTAAGCCTAAGGTGCCCAGAAGATGCCAAATTTTTAGGATATTTGGTAAAATTTTCAAAATTTTTCCGGCTTGGCCGGAAGCCGGAAATTTTTGGTCAAAGATCGTCTATTTTGGTGCCAAAACTTAATTTTTGGGCACTTTTAAAGTTTTAAGCTTAGTTACAGCAGTTTATATATGTAGAAAACAGGCTTTTTATACCGTATTTTTGGCATTTTTAGCCCATTTTATCCCCCCCCCCCCCAACTTATGGACCTCCCCCCACTAGTGGGGGGGGGGGCGGGGGGCGTTCCCCCCCCACTTAATTTTGCATAGAAAAACCCCAGTATATATCCCCCCCAAAACTTTACTAATTTTACCCCCCCCCAAACAGACTAATTCCCACCCAGAATTTTCAACATACCCTCCCCCAACTTTCGCCTACCCCCCAAACCCCCCCCCCCCAACGATTTTTGGACCCAGAAAGTAGCTAAATTTGGCGAAAAAGTATATATAGCCATGGGGTGAAAAAAACCCACCCCTTTTTGGGGGAAAAAACCCACTCGCCTCCTGGGTCATGGGTTGGAGATATGAGCTCCAAAACATAGCAGCAGGAAGCGCGACTCTTTCTAACCTATGTATGCAAAGATCAAGTCATTTGGTTCACTCCTGCTCATTTTATGACATTTTGAAAATGACAACTACTTTTTTGTTCAACCATCCAAAAATTTACCAAAAGTTTGGACCGACGTAACTTTTGACTGGGTTGGACTAGAAAACTTTTGCAAATATCTGCAATGATGGCAACTCTTCCTCTTTGCACACAGCCAAAATTAGACCGATCCGCTGTACCGTTAGTCTGGCACATTGCCAAACGTGGCGGGGAAAAAACCCACTTTGGGGGGAAAAAACCCACCCAAATTTTTTTGAAAAATTTTTTAACAACTCAACACGGAAACAATTAGAGACTATAGCACGGTACTATCGAGCACGCTGCGTCATCCTATGCGGTCAGATTCGGACAATTTTGCATACCTGGCTAGCTAGGGGCTAAAAACCTTAAAAGTGCCATTTCGCAGCTGGAGGACCCAATACAGGTACAATTGTGGATTTTAACAGCCAATTCTACCTAAAAAACCATTCTCTACACGATAGAATAATAAGTTTTATCAAATTACATCATTTTTAGCATTTTTCAAAAATTGCCCTATGTTTATATATATATGTGTTAAATTTTATGAAACCTGGCCAGTTGATGCAGCATTTTCAACGGCACATGAGATCTCAAAAAAGCTACTTAGATCGGGTTTTTTGGTTCATACTAACTAAAAAAGGGTTGAATTTTACGCTGGAAGTGTCAGCATTGCGATAGAACAATTTTTAAGACCTGTGAGGGGTGGGTTTATTTTCCCCCCATTTGGGTTTTTTCCCCCATTGGGTTTTTCCCCCGCTACTTTTTGCATTATACCGCTCTAACGGTACAACTTAGAGAAGTGCAAATAGGCTTAAAAGAAAGTTCTAAGTACGCCAAGTACGATGGTATATAAAGTTCTCAGATAACCCTTATAATAAAAAAGTTCCAGCCATAATCCGAAAATGTGGAGTTTTTCCCCCCATGGCTATATATAGTGATTTTATGAAAATTCTTTGTAAAATTTTGACCTAAAATCGCTTTAAAAGTTTAAAACGGTGCAAAAACGCCTAAAACGTTAAAAACAAGCCTTATTTTGATGAAAAAAGGGCTAAATTACAGAAAATTTAGCATTTTTGGCCATTTTTCGAAATTTCTGAGGTCCGAATTCTGGGGGGGGGGTTGGGGGGGTACCCCCATCACATTTCGGAGGTCGGCCAAGATGTTATATATATACCCCCCCAGACCCAAAGTTCCAGGGAAGCTATGGTTTTAAACTCGAAAAGTTGATTGCCAACATGTTTCTAAGCATAGTTTCCTTTGGGGGGGGGGGGTATCCCCCCCAAATTTTTGACCAAATTTACCCCCCCAGATTTTTTGACTTACCCTCCCCCAACTTTTGGCTACCCCCCCCCCGAACCCCCCCAACGATTTTTGGACCCAAAAAGTTAGCTAAATTTGGTCGAAAAATGGTCATTTTTGAAAAATTTTTCTAAAATTTTGACCTAAAATGGCTTTTAGAACAGTGCATAAACACCTAAAACGTTAAAAATAAGCCTTATTTTGGTAAAAAAGGACTAGACTCAAAACATTTTTGCGTTTGTGGCCGTTTTTCGAAGTTTCTAGGAGTCCGAATTCTGGGGGGGGGGTGGGGGGGGGGGTACCCCCCATCACATTTTGGAGGTCAGCCAAGATTTACCCCCCCCAGAATTCGAACCCCCCCTCGACCCAAAGTTCCAGGGAAACTATGTTTCTAAGTCCAGAATAAGATCAATGTTAAGTCTAGAAATCCATAAAACAGTTTTAAACGTGGATTTCTCGCGATAATAAACAAGTTAAGCCAAAATTTTGGACTTTTTTGAAAAATTATGCAAAATTTACCCTAAAAATGACCATTTTTAGCCAAGTGTCGCGCTTTTGGCACGACTACCCCCCTCCCCAAGTTGGGGGGCCGGGGCCCCCAAAAATTTCTGGAAGGGTGCAACAATGGCTGGGGGGTTTACCCCCCCCCACCCTAAACCACGGTTGGTGAGAAATTTTCGACCAAACCGATGGGGAAAAACCCAATTCGGGAAAAAAACCATGGGCGGGAAAAAAACCCAGCCGAATTTTTTGCTGCAAGCACGCCAGAACGGTTTTGACTATACCATTCGAAAGAGCGGGTCATTTTTAGTACATCTGAATCATAAAATATATATCAATATTTTTGCAAAAAATCATGTAAAATTGACTTTTCAAAATTTCGAATGTTTAACACGTAAACATAGGCAAATTTTGAAAAATTTTGAAATTTGCTTAATTTCTGCAGTTTAAGCATCCTATCACATAGAAAACGTGTTTTTATTGCATTTAAAGCCAAACCCGACCTATTTTAGTGAAAAATTAGCGGTTTTTGGTGAAATCTGAAAATTTGGCTTGAAATGGCACCATCTCAGATTGTGGCCACCCGGACCGGTAATCTTACACTTTAGGGGGTAAAAAGGTTTTTGATGGAAAAAATTCGACTAAATTTTGCGATAATGTGCCTACGGGGGTTTTCAAGGGTGGCGGTTTCAGTAAAAATACTAATTTTAATGCAGCTCTCAATCCGCGGTCTCTATGGCGCCGAACCCGGTTTTCGGGAGGTGAGCCCGTGGGAAAATTTTTTATTTGAAGGCAGATCTCTACAAAACTTAGTTCGAGGGGGTTTTCGGGGGCGCAGAATTCGAATTTGAGGTCTGTTTCCCTGCCCTACCAACCAATTTTGCTCTGGCGACCTCCCACCCCCGTGGTTCCGACCCCGTGGGAAAATTTTTTATTTGACCTCAGAACTCGACCAAAATCGACCCCCTGGGGTTTTCGGGGGCGCAGAATTCGAATTTGAGGTCTGTTTCCCAGGGTATTTTTAGGGATTTTTTCCCGGGGGGGGCTTCCCGGGGGGGGAAGAAATTTTCGGGGGGGGGAAGATTTTTTTGCCAAAATGAGCCAAAAAATGGTATTTTTTGGCGTATTTTGCATGGTGAAACACAAAAAGTTCTCAAAAATGCCAGGATTTAAGGTATAAATAGCGATTTTTACGAAAAAATCTCCGGCGAAGCCGGAAAATTTTTGAAAATTTGACCATTTTTGGAAAAAATGTAGACCTCATTAAGGGGGCAGACCAAAATCCCGGGGGGGGGGCGATTTCGGGGGGGGGAAGGTCAATTTCGGGGGGGGGGGCCCCCGCCCCCCCGGTAAAAAATACCCTGGTTTCCCTGCCCGACCAACCAATTTTGCTCTGGCGACCTCCCACCCCCGTGGTTCCGACCCCGTGGGAAAATTTTTTATTTGACCTCAGAACTCGACCAAAATCGACCCCCTGGGGTTTTCGGGGACGTAGAATTCGAATTTGAGGCCTGTTTTAGCAGCAAGCTACTATATTTGTGCAATTTTTATCAGAGTTAATATTTTCAATATATGTATCCGTTGTTTTAGATTTGATTTCCCGGTGTTTATAATGGCTGGTAAGGGGTGCAGCCAGAGGGCGTGGCATGCGTGGCATAGGTGTAACGGGGATTTGGGTTGGGGGGGGCCCCCTCCCCCGGAATTTTGCGGGGGGCCCCCTTTTTAGACCCCCCCCAAACCCCCCCACGACCCCCCCCAAACCTCCCCCAAAAAATTTTTTCTATTTTTATGTCAAAAATCGCATTTTCAGCCATTGCTAATGCCAAAAAACATTCAACTATGAAGTAATTTTGACATTAGACAGGGGTTTTAAACTCGAAAACTTGATTGCCAACATGTTTCTAAGTCTAAAATAAGGTCAATATTGAGTCGGAAAGTCCATTAAACCGTTAAAAACGTGTATTTCACGCAATAATGAACAGTTTAAGCCAAAAATTTGGACATTTTTGAAAAATTTTGCAAAATTTACTCTAAAAATACCCGATTTTTGGCCAATTTTTCGCCCCTTCGGCGCGACTACCACCCCCCCCCCCCAGTTGGGGGGGGCCGGGGGCCCCCAAAAATTTTTGGGCACTTATTTAGATGGGGGGGCGATTTTTTCGCCTTGGTCCCCCTTATGGTTCGAAAAAATTTTTTGTCTCTGATTTGGCTGAGAAGTTGCCCTTAGGGTAAATCGAGGTCGCTGATTTCAAAAATCGAATCGAGAGATCGATCCGATCGATCGATCGATCAGTAAAATCGATCGATCAAAATCGATCAAAAAATTTTTTGTCTCCGATTTTCACGAAAAGTCGCCCCTAGGGTAATTCGGGGCCGCTGATTCCGAATCTGCAGTCGAAATTTCGATCCGAGCTGCCAAAATCGAGTTATTGTCGAATTTTTGAAAAATCGACGAAAATCAATTTTTGCGGGCGAACGATCGATTTTAATGAAATTTCGACAGCAGATTCGGAATCAGCGGTCCCGAATTACCCTAGGGGCGACTTTTCGTAAAAATCGGAGACAAAAATGTTTTTGATCCATTTTGATCGATCGATTTTACTGATCGATCGATCAGTCGGATCGATCTCTCGATTCGATTTTTGAAATCAGCGACCTCAATTTACCCTTGGCAACTTCTCAGCCACATCAGAGACAAAAAATTTTTTCGAACCATAAGGGGGGACCAACTACCAAGGCGAAAAAATCCCCCATCTAAATAAGTGCCAATTTTTGGGGGTGGTTTGTAAAAATGGCTGGGGGGTGTTACCCCCCCCAAACCTCCCCCCAATTACACCTATGATGCGTGGCCGTCGTGCACGGCGTCCCGTTCGCTATGTAGCAGGCCCAGGTCGACCAATTTCGTCCAGGGAGCACATCGTGGATCCAGCACTGGTCGTTGCACTATAATATATATATATATATATATATATATAATATCCATCAAAAACCTTTTTACCCCCTAAAGTGTAAGATTACCCACCCAACTATATACATCGATGATTGCATTTCCCACTCCCCCAAACGACAGTAATATAGCAAGCCAAATAACGTCTGAATATACATCACTTTAATAGAGATAGTAAATCTATAAGGAAATTATGTGTTTATTCTGTCCAACGTTATGTCTATATCGGTTCTGACAAAAAATGTTTAAATTCTGACAAAAAATAAAAATTTTAAGTATTCGCGATTCCATCCGCTACTTCACCTAAACCTCAGTTTTTGTGCTAGAGCCTACTTAGCTTAGATGAGCGGGTGCCATCTGCACTTACAACGATGCACCTAACAGAAAGTTAGCATTAAAACAATTTACTTAGAAAAACCAGACTTAACCACAAGAGACAGCTCAAGAGTTGTGAAAGCAAAAATGTTCATTTCCGTGCCCTCTTTTCGGCCATCACAACTAATCCTGTGTATCGCTTACGTACTGAGAGAATAATAGCAAAACTTAAAATTTCTAATCTTTGCACCTGCAAATGCCGTACTGGCCCAAAAATACAATAATATATTTGGAACGTTTCATCAACTTTTTTATTGGATCAAATTTACACAAAGCGATACCAGCAACTTTAAGTCTTAAAGTGGTGATTCCCTTTGATCACATAAAGTTTGCGCCATTATTACTCATTTATTACTTGGAGTTAAGAAGCCATTTTTATATCAAAATGCAGCTTAACATTTTTTCCTTTTAATGCATACCATCAAACTAATGTTGCTTTTCCAAAATATGTTTAACGCATTTTAGAAAAAGTATAATTTTTCAGATTTTTTGCAAACTCAAGTAATTTTTTTCGCGAGACATCCGTTATATCACTCAATACCTCCATCAAATAGCTGGGGACGATTTTTATTTATTGTAAAAACGCTTTTCGTTGTGGAGAAATCAGCTGAAATGTGTACGTAACCTGTATTTTGCCTACTTTTCCCAAATTTGTCCAGCGTTTACTTTTGGTAGAAAGCAGGAATCGGGGCAACTAAAAAAGCGTCCCTGGGTATGTTTGGGCAGAGCACATTCTGTTAGGTAGCAGCCCTCCAGCTTGCATGGTGAATGCTTTACAATCTTTGGAAAAAAATGGTCGTGTTTTTGCAAAAACTACATTTTTCATGATAGCTGCCTACAGGATAGCTGTTGGAAGACGATCATGCGTCGGATAGTTTGCCCCTATGAGACCTTCAGATCGATGCCCTTAGTTTGACTTTACGGCTTTAGTTCAAGAAATGATGGATTATTTGATTTCTGCGAAAATCACAAGCTTTCGACGCCAAAACAAGAAACTCGGCTATATCTCACGGTAGAAAAATGCTAGAGCGTTGCTTTAAGGTGGTGATTCCTTTTGGGCTCATATTGTTGTTTGGCGGCTTAAATCAAGATGAAATTTGATGAAACTTTCCGAAATAAGTTCTTTTAGCGTTCTAACACCCTCCGCGCAATTCCGATTCAAAAATTCGAGATTTCCGGTCAGAGTGGTTTTTCCCAATTTCTGAACGTGAGCTTCACATTTTTGCTTTTTAAAGTAAGTTTCTAGCTTTTCCCTACCGTGAGATATAGCCGATTTTCTTGTTTTGGCGTCGAAAACTTGTCATTTTTGCAGAAATCAAATAATTCAACATTTCTTCAACTACGCAAGCCGTAAAATCAAACTAAGGGCGTCGATCTGAAGGTCTCACAGGGACAAATTATCCGACGCATGATCGTCTTCCAACTGCTATCCAGCTATCCTGTAGGCTGCTATCATAAAAAATGTAGTTTTTGCAAAAACACGACCAATTTTTTTCCAAAGATTGTGGAGCATTCACCATGCAAGCTGGAGGGCTGCTACTGAACAAATGTGTTCTGCACAAGTATACCCAGGGACGATTTTTTAGTTGCCCCGATTACTGCTTTCCAGCTAAAGTAATCGCTTGACAAATTTGGAAAAAGTAGGCAAAATACAGGTTACGCACACATTTCAGCTTATTTCTCTATAACGAAGAGCGATTTCACAATAAGTAAAAAATCGTCCCCAGCTATTTGATGGAGGTTTCGAATGATATAATCGATGTCTCGCGAAAAAATTTACTTGAGTCTGCAAAAATTCTGGAAAATTATACTCCTTCTAAAATGTGTTAAAAATATTTTAGAAACGCAACATTAGTTTCATGGCATGCATTAAAAAGAGAAAATGTCAAGCTACATTTTGATATAAAAATGGCTTCTTAACTCCAAGTAATTAACGAGTAATAATGGTGCAAACTTTATGTGACCAAAGGGAATCACCACCTTAAGGTGGTGATTCCTTTTAGAGACATCAACTTTGAACCATTATTACTCAACCATTACTTGGAGTTAGGAAGTCATTTTTATACCAAAATGCTGCGTTACATTTGCTCTTTCTAATGAATACAAGAAAACTAACTTTAGTTCTTGGAAATTATTTTACTGCATTTTTGAAGTAATTTAATTTTCCAGATTTTTTGCACACTAAAGCAAATTTTTTCGTGAGGCATCGGCCACATCATTCGATTCCACTATCAAATAGCTGGGGACAGGGGCGGATCCAGGGGGGGGGCCGCCCCCCCGTCGCGATTCGAAGGTAGGAAAAATTAAGGAGAGAAAGAGGAAAAAGGGCAAGAAACCAAAAAATTTCGCGCCTTCGGCGCGAATTTTCTACCTTTTAACCGCATATTTATTGCATTTGTGAAGAAAAAGCTTGAAATGCATCCGATTTTTCGGAGAAAATTACCATTTTTGCCTAAAAATGACAAGAATTTTAAAAAATTTGTTCAGTTCTTCAGTATAAAAAGAATTAAAGATCCGAAGACCGATTTTATTGCAAAAACAAAAATTTCTTCAGCTTCTGGGGGGCTCCGCCCCCCCAGACCCCCCGCTGGAAAAATTTTACCGCCCCCCCGTCACGAAATCCTGGATCCGCCAGTGGCTGGGGACCCTTTTTTAGTTATTATGAAACCGCTCTTCGTTGTAAAGAAATTAGGACGCAGTTCTTCGCGGAATAAGCGGAGTAATTTCTCACAGTGATGGCAATGGATGACTGGAGCCGACGGTCTAGGCAGAACTGGACGGTGAATTGGACAGGTTGGACGATGGATTAGATATGAGACTTCGGATCGGGTAAAGACCTGCGCAAGGCGGTAATAGAATCTGTTGAAGTGGAGTGATAACGGTTGATACCACAGTCGGAGGAACCACAACAGCAGGGCCGAGCGGGGTAGGATAGACTATCGGAGGTAATCGAGGATCGCGAAGGAGTAGAGGAGTTGATTCAGCGTTAGGCAAAGGCAAATTCCAAGGCCAAGTAAATCATGTCGTTGGTCGCGCCACAGCGACTAAAGTAGGCAATTACTAATCAGAAAGGGCGCAGGCGGTGCGCGGCAAAAGTTCAATTGGCAATTGCGCTAAAGTTGAGCGGCAAGCCAACAGTAATAGTAAATGTCACAAGAGTTGTCAAAGTTCAAGGGTTCAAGTACGCTGAACGTTGCGCGGCAAAACCCCAGTATAGTCAATAATCAATATAATGTTTGTTGCTGGAAGTCTAGGTTCGGTTTGCGCTAGCGTTGCGCGGCAAGAACCTAGTCAGATATCAAAAGTTAGAAAAGTCGTTCGGGCGCCGGAAATGCGCGGTACGTAGTTCGTAAGGTAAGGTAAAGCAAAGTTCAAAGTTCAAAGAGGAAGATGCTGGCAGAACGAGTATATAAATCCAAAGCACAGGGTTCAGAGCTAATTGCGCTGACAATACGCTGCAAGGGATCCACGACACCAATAAGGTTCAAAATTGAATGCGCAGACGTTGCGCGGCAATGTCACAGTTCAATGATTCCAATAATTCCAATGCAGAAGGGATCTGCTAGGCAACATCGTGTCGGACAAACCACGCTTTTATAAAGTCACAGTAATTCCAATTGAAGTGCACAGTGTTCTGGTAAGCAGAAGAGTGTCGGACAAACCACGATCTGCTACCAAATGCCGCGGGCCGTGGGGTAGACAACCAGCGCAGGCAGTGTTAAAGCGCAGTGGATCTTCACTAATCCTATCGGAGTCGTAGCTTAGGCAATAGGTACACTTCACGATCTTTTACTTTGACAATATAGCAAGCTCACAGCTAATTGAACACCACTTGACTCTACCAGCACTAATACTAAGACCCAATGAATAGCACAAAAGCAAACTATTCCAAGCCGAAGTACCGTAAGATGATTGCGATTACGTAATACCTTCAACTTTTTTCCAATCCCAAAAATAGTCTAAAGTTAGGTTCTCTCTAAATTTCCCATAGGTATTACAAGTTTCCAGCTCTTAGCTTTTCCAACAAAATATTCTCGCTTGTTGCAAGCTTTTTGGACTAAGAAACTTCTAGAATATTCTTTGTTCTTGCCAGATTGACGTAAGCAACAAGTCCAATCCAATTTCCAATTCCTGCTTAAAATCTATCATTGTCAAAACTAAGAAGATCAAGTCTTTCTAGAAAACCCAATTTGGAGGCCCAATTTTGCTTAGCCTTACAAACACTTCTTTCTTGAATTACAGTAGCAACAGAACAAATACGAGACATTACTAGCATCAAGAGTACATCTAGCATGGACAATAATAATTAACACATTAGCACAATACAAGAATACAATGGACATTTGCATTAATTAGTTACGTAGCAATTACTACAGTGCCTACCGTATGTCTTATAATAGTACACTTTAGTACCTAACTTGATTACCTAAGGTAGCTTTGCTCACGACTAAGGTTATTTTCCTTGAATTAAAAGCAACTAGTTTAAGTTTCGTTTTAATCAGTAACTAAGTATTGTTTATTATGCACTACGTATTGTTCCGCCTAAGAGTAATTTATCTCTTACCTAAGGGTGTAGGTTTCTAATTTATTTACAGTTTCAAAATAATATATCCAATTTAAGTCACTGCAAGTCTAGCTCTGTCACAACACTTCAACTGAGAATTTCACAACTTTGTGAATGTTTCAGCAAAACCACGAAATATGATCCTCGGCAATAGTGCGAAAAATGTTTCTGTGAAATCGCTTGCAGTTTGATTGAGGCACTTCGGAGAAATCCTTATATTAAGGTGGCCGTACCCTATTGTTTGGTGCTTTTGTGGTGACTTTTTAAAACGGTATAATTTTTGCAATTTCGGGAGTTGGAAAGAGCTTTGTAATAGTTTTAAAGCTTATAATCAGGGCATTCGCATGAGCTTACGAAACTCGCAAAATTAGCAAAAACTTAGCAAACATTTTCTGACGTGCTGACGTCTAACAAGATGAATATAGACAAAATTCTTTGAACACCGATTTCTCAAAACAGAAGAATCGGCTAAAATTTCTTTTTGTACCATGATAAGAAGGGCATATGGACCGAATGATGTTTTATTGGATTTGACTCAGCAGGTCTTAACGGTCGAGAAAATCGGCCAAATCGACCCATATCATATCAATCATATCAAATCATGTCATATCTTATCAAAACTTCATATCAGGACACAAAAAGAACTTTTGCCGGTTCTACAGTTTTAAGAAATCGATGTTCAAAATTTTTAGCCTATATTTAACCGTTATGTCAGAAAATGTTGGCTAATTTTTTGCTAATTTTGCTTGTTTCGTAAGGTCATGCGAATATCCTGAGTATGAACCTTAAAACGGTGTATACAGCTCTTTGCAGCTTCCAAAATTGCAAAAGCTATAGCGTTTTAAAAAGTCTCCACAAAAGCACTGCGCAATAGGATACCACCACCTTCCCTTCCTTTACCGAAAACGACCCTCCTGGATTCACTTCATAACCAATTTGCCTCAAATGTTCAGGAATTGTAGTTGGTGATAAGTAGTGCTCACGTGAGCATTGTGAAGTTTCAAGTGGCTGGCTTACGACTAACACAGCAGTGATGAGTTCTAATTTCCAAAATGATGCCGTTCCTTGCTTGTTCAAGCAAAGCTGCTGAAATTTTGCACAAACATATATGAACGGCAAGGACAACCACCATGCCCATCTCGGTCATACCGGTGCAAATTAAATCCAGGAAAAGAGGGACTGACACCGTCCGTTAAGAAAACATCTTGTAAACATGCCAGGCTCACCTGATTCACCCTCAGGTAATCTCGAAATTCTGATAATTTGTAGGCTAGGTCATGACAGTTCCATTGCATGAATTCCACATCCCTCATGCTTGTAGCTTCTAACATGCTGGATGGTATCTTTTCAGGGAATCTTATCTGAATCAGAACACATTTTCTTACTTTCCTTTCTGAGCGCTCGGCAACCCCCTCCCCTCTTTTTCTGCAGCCTTTTTTTCAACGCCTCGGCAAACTGAGCGGGCAACGATTTTTAGACTGTCGCCATCTTAGTTGCTATTACCAAGCGGGGGCAGCAAGGCGACAAACGACCTTTGTTTCCTTGGGCGTGACTGAAATAAGCGTATGGTAGTTATCCTTGGGGATCACGTTTCTGTCCTTGATCTTCGTCCCTCCGCCTCTTGACTGCGATCTGCAGGGAGCACCGCTAACGGGCCACGCCATGAGCCTATAAAGTGGGTGAGCCCTGACTAAAAAAATAACGCAGGGGCCAGTTTTTCCATTTTTAAATGCAGATAATATGCATAAACATTGGCATCCTTGAAATAAGTGCGATAGCATATGAAACATATTTATTTTCTGCCTTTAAATTTTTGATGTTATTTGACGATATAATGTAGTAACCTGGTTGCTTTGCATAAAGGTTAATTTATTTCAGGCATAACAGCTACACTATCCGAGTTTGTTGGCTGCTGTGTGTCCTGAAATCGCGCTCTAATCAACGTCTGTAGTCCACCCCCCCCCTGGTCCCTGCTACTCTATTCCTTCCAGAACAATTAATTAACTGTTTTGGCTGTATTGTGTTCAATATTCTCCTAGTTTTTGGCTGTTTTGCGCTGTTTCTTTTTGGGTGTTAATTTGTTTTTTGTTGTTTAAGTATTAATACTGTCATTTGAACAGTAAGTTTTATGTGTTTTCATTGATGACCTAGGTGTAGTTACTGTTCAGTTTCACGTAGTTAGGTAGGTAGCAGATAGTTTGAGTTAGGTTAGTTTCGTCGTCTGCAGCTACCTATAAATACTTTAGGGTCGAGCAGGAAACCGTATCCAGCATAATTGCTTCGAGTTCCACGATTTGTTCAATTGTAGTAGGTGTTTTAGATGAATTAGGCGCTTGTCTCATATTTTACCCATTTGTCAGCGGCCACCGCATGTCAGGCTTTAGCATGACACCAAAAGAAGCAGGACCACTTGCTACACTGTTGTGCGAAATTTCAGCAAAATCCGTCCAGGGGTTCGAATCTAATAGTCAATCTTCCGGTACTGCTAGCCCCACTTTAATACCAACTGAACTTGCAGAAGCACAAATGGGTGAAGTACATACAATGTACAGCATACGGAAGTTTCTCGAAATAATTGAAATTGTCCCATTTAAAGGTATTCCTTGACAGTCAAGGACTACTGCGATGCAGATCGCGACTAGAAAATGCGGGTATAGTTACTTTCAGCCTTACCTCCCAAGAACCACAAGTTCTCGGATACAGTAATTTCTAGTTGCCATGAGTGACTTCTACGTTCAGGTACCCGTCCGACTTTGGCCCAAGTCAGAAATAAATATTGGATTTCTTGCGGTCGCTCGCAGGTACAAAAAGCAATTTGTAGCTGCAATGTTTGCAGAAGGCTTGAAGGCGGTTCTTTTTCAGGCTTCCCACCTCTGCCAACAATTCTCTTATCAATGGAATATGTAGCGAACAGCTGTCGAAACTATTGTTTAAACATTCAATCAAATTTAATTAATGTAATTAGTCAGTTTTAAACTTTAAAAATTCCTTTAGTTTCAAAACCTGGTATTTTTCTGACGTATTAGTACCGTTTCGTTATGCCCCAATTACGTTTCTTCAACTTTATTTCGTGTTTTTGTTTTAAAATCAACCCTTTAAAAAGGCATCAAGAAGGGGTTTCAGCAGCAGTCTTGCACATTCTGTCTCTTGGAAGAATTGGTGTTTTTACAATCACACCATAATGCAACTTGTACAACAGTCACAAACAAGTCCCTCCTCTTAAGTGAGGTTTGTTAGGTCACAAACAATCTCTCCTCTTAAGTGAGGTTTAGGTTACTGAATTATACTTGTATTGTCACCCATACCATACGTGCATACGTAAACCTCTTAAGTGAGGAATGTCATATGTTACTCAGCGAATAAACTGACTAATCCAATCTCGTAGAACTCTCGGCTTGCTACATTTGGTGGCAGCGGTGGGATAGTCAGGATTCTCACTGCATGACCCAACGGAGCCCGCCTCAAACCCGAAAAGCCTTCGCAGCTGCCCAAGCCACTCAAGCTACTACCGGTGCAACTGGTACGCCGCCACTTTCAACTGCTGCAAGCTCATCTGCCGCCTCCGAGTCCTCAAGCCAAGGATTGCCGAGACGACTGCTAACTCCTGAAGAACTCCAGGATCAAATCAGAAACCAAGCCTACCAAATTCATCAGGATCGCACTAACCTAAACAGCCTCAACCACAACGTCACTGGTCTATTGAAGGACGTTGCCACCCTACGGACTGAGCTTGATCAGAACCTCAGCCAGGTTAGACAAGACCTTCTCACTGTTCGAACCGGTGTCGACAGTATAGACCCGCAGTTCATCTCTACCCTCCAACAACAAAATCCAGTACAACAAGTTCAGAACCTCCAAGCCACTCTAAATCAACTTGCTAATCACGGAATTGCCATGCCTGGAGGTCAGACAGATCGATTAGATCTTCCAAAAAACGCTATTCCGTTATTCTATGGCAGTCCATCTGAGAACATCAAGAATTGGTTCTCGATTTTCGAAGTGGTAGCGGAAGCACAGCAATATGATGATGCCACAAAAGCCAGACTAGTCCCCGTCTACTTTCGGGAACAAGCCCAGAAGAGGCTTGCCCAGCTGGATCCCGCAATCAAAGCGGATTATCCACAACTGAAGGATGCGCTCATCAATGCCCTAGAAAGGAAAGAAGCACAGATTTTGGCCAGCCTTAGTTTGGTCTCTAGACAGCAACGCCCCAATGAGTGCATCGCAGATTTTGCCTGGCAACTCCAGAAATTGGCCGACGGCGGCTATCCAAATATGGCTCCTGACGCGAAAGATACGTTGCTGTTCCGCAGTTTTCTGCATAATCTGCACCCATATTATCAGCGAGCCTTGTTCCCGTTGAATCCTACAGGATTTCAAGAAGCCGTGCAGAAAGCACAACAACTAGAAGCATTGGAGAATCTACACCCGCAATCCGCGGCTACACCTTTGATGGCACCTCCGCGGCCAGTCTCGATTGGGTCTCTTGCCGCAGCTGTGCCATTTGCACCGGCGCCAACCGATCACACTACCAGTGCCAACTCTTCTCTTCAAAGGTCTCTTGAACAGCTGCAAGAGCAAGTCAGAAATCTCGCTCGTGATGTCCAGAGCAGTCGAAACAGTCCACAGCGAACCGGTGGCAGAGATTCCCGCCGAGATGAATTGCCCCGAAGGTTCACAACAGATTCTCGACCAATTTGTCAAAATTGTGGTCGACCAGGCCACTATGCTGCAGCATGCCGACAGAGACAAGCGCAAACGCAGCAGATGCAAAATTCCCGTAATGGGACTAACGGATTTCAACCTGCCGGAAGATATCTGTCCTCGAATGGTCCAGTGAACCGTCCTGGACTACTCCGACCGCCACAGCCACCACAGAACATGGGCGCCAGAAGAAGAATTAATGCGATCAACGTCAGAGTGCCGTTGGAATCAGAAGACCGATCGGCACAATGGGCTGAAAGGGAACGACGTTTGATGGACGATTTAGCACAAGAACGCGAGATGAACCAGATTATTTCAGAACAAAATCAACGGTTGGTAGCGCAACTGACCGATCATGCTCCAGACTCCCTGAACTGTACGACGACAGCACCTGCAAGAAGTGGTGATGACTGGGTCATGAAGCCAGCCTCTTCGCCGACCTCACCTAAACGATGTTTGGCGAGTCTCAGTGGTTTCCTTCTGTTACTCAGCCTGCTATTCGGTGCTGTGATAGGCGACAATGCACTGATCGCCCCGGATCATCCGATGCTTTGCCTATCGGATGAAGGTAAAACGTTTTGGAAATTGCCTGAACCTCTTCAGTGTGAAGTCTCCTTTACCAATCCAGAATCTCAGCCATTGTCCACGGATGTGCTTATTTATAAGCGAAACTACGTCCAGTATAAGTCCCTTGCCTATAAGTGCACCAAAGTGAAGCAGACCAAGGAAGTCATGACATACTTCTTCGGAGATCATCATTTGGAGGAAGACAAGAAGGAAAACGTGCAGGTCGATGCTGACGAATGCTACAGTATGAAGGAATGGAGAAAATGTTCAGAAGGCCCGTTGCTCAAAATGGGTGATCTCTATGAAACTGGACATAACCTTAAGTGGTGGTATCCAGGCGGAGGAATCCACTGTTGCAAATGGAGGCATTTCGAGGTCACGAATTGCTACCTCCATGAAGCATACGTGTATAAACGACATCATTCCGACACTATGGAAAGCACTGCCGGTGACGTGAGTCATTGTGATTACAGAATCAATCAAATTACAGAATTACAAAAGAATGGTATTGTCACTACTGACATTTTGGCTTCATCCCTGCAGGCGGTAACTTTCAAAGAAAGTCAAAACATCCGCTTTGCATTTTCACATGCCCTTTGTGCTGTCTGTAAAATGGCAGCAAATACTATGGAGATTCTCAAAGCCGACCTGCTTGCTAACCCTACGTTAGCAGTTCGTGCTGTCCTGCAGCGCTCTGATGTCTATGCCAGAGCAGGAGGCATGGCCGTAGAAGTCTGGCCCTGCCAAGTCATCAAACCAGGTAACTACTGGTTGGCACCCATGAATGGCACGTGCACCAAGGAGATTCCTATCAAATTCCGCTATCATGGCGAAGAGCATATTGGCTACATGGACGTAGTCACAAACATAGTCCAAACTCATGGTCTCCCTGCTGAATGCAGTCATAGTCAGGAAATCCCATTTAGACTCCAAAACAAAACACTGTTGTACAGGCCAGATGGCACGTATGTGGAACTCCACGATATCCCAGAATTACGGATCTTCGACTGGAATTATACTTCCTCATGGACTTTGGAACCTACCATTTTCCACCAGATTGTCATGTACAACTGCTCTGATTTGCAGACGCAAATCACACTCAATGAGTTGTTTGGAGAATTGGATTATCAGAGGAAGATCCTAGACTCACTTGGGATGAAAACCGCCCACAACAAATCAGTTGAATCTGGAGCCAAAAACTTTATATCACAGATCATGGGAGAAGGCTACTTCGGATTCCTGTACGGATTGACATACAACTGGTTCCAGATATGGACTTTTCTTTGCTGCTTCTATGTCACCCTTGGTTTCCTCCTTGCTCATTGTTTCCCTAATGGCACCAATTTCATTGCCTATATTCATGTCTCCCGTCTGTTGACGGTTTGTCAAAGTGGCTTCAACGGATTAACTCAGACAGCAGCACGCGCCCGTGCCGCTACGATGCGGAAAGCCAGAGATCTCTCTGCAGGATCTGTTACTGGCACGATTCAAGGAATGTATGATCCGGAATCAGGCCACTTGAGCACGGATGACCCTAGCGAAATTCCTCTGATCAGCGACCTATTACCGGAAGCACCTGCTGTCCCGCACAGACATCGACGAGCAGCTTCACCAACAAGTATTCCACTGACAGAAATGCAACCTTTTCCCACACAAGGGAGAGAATCGACAACGTTTCGTCCTTTGCCGTCATATGACATGACCAACGTGGAGGCTCCAGTAGTTCCACCACGTCCAGATTATGGATCGCATGTGGGATCTATCAGGACTGATTCTCCGCCCCTGGCGGCTCTGACTCATATAGCATTACAAATTGAGAATTTCCCTACCCGCGCACTTCTTGATACAGGAAGTGAGTTGACCATAATCCATCAGGACATTTTGGAAAAACTGCCACAATATGTACGTGATACCTTAGTTGTCAAAGCCATCACAGCTACGTCCGTAACTGGACAACCTGTCCCACTAACTGGAGCAGTGAAAGCCATGATCCATGTTGGCAATGACAGCTTTGAACACGAGATATTTGTCACCTCAAAAAGTACCCATCCAGTGATCCTTGGACTAGACTTGCTGCGTCGGTTCAAACTCATTGAACTGGACTTCAGCAAACGAAGTGTGCAACTGGGAAGGCAGAAGTTGAAACTATTTCGACAAAAAGAGGGCGCCTGAATTGGTAGTTGCTGATCACATCCAGGTGCCTGCTCGCTGCGAAATGATGGTACCGTGCACGTACCTTCGAAATGCGTTTGACGGCGCTGGGTTGTTTGAACCTCATGCTGAGAATATGGAAAAGCTGAATCTATATGCAGCAAGAGCCTACCTACCATCTGTAGCTCATGGTTCAATAATTTCAATCAGAATCATGAACCCTACCCCTAAAGCAGTCCTTCTTCACGCTAACTCTGTCATAGGAACAGTGGAAGAATGTTGCGAAGTAGATCGTAGTGCGTCCTATCGCATAAGCGCTTTGAATGTCTCAGTCCAACCACCTACAGCAGACAACAAATGGATCTTGGACCAACTTAAATTGGAGAACCATAACATCACTGCCGACCAAAAGGAGCAGCTTCAACAGTTGCTGTTGAAATATAGCGACTGTTTCGTAGGCCCAGATGGTGACCTAGGACGAACTGATCTGGTCGAACACACCATTGACACTGGGGGTGCCCTTCCTATCAAGCAACAACCATACCGTGTGCCTGTTGCTCAACGACAGGTGGTGAAAAATGAGATCGATAAGATGCTAGATAAAGGAATCATACGACCTAGCCGTAGCCCTTGGGCTTCTCCAGTGGTACTAGTGACCAAAAAGGATGGCACTTTACGATTTTGCGTCGACTACCGCAAACTGAATGCTCTAACAAGAAAAGATGTGTTTCCACTTAAAAGGATTGATGAAATTCTGGATGCCCTTGGGGGAGCGCGGTACTTCACCACGCTCGACATGGCTAGTGGCTACTGGCAGATACAGATGGCGGACCAGGATGCTGATAAAACTGCCTTTTCCACGCTCTATGGGCTCTACGAGTTCACCGTGATGCCCCTTGGTCTGTGCAATGCACCAGCTACGTTCCAGCGTTTGGTTGATGTGGTCCTTTCAGGACTACAGTGGCAAATCTGCTTGGCATATATCGAAGATATCGTCGTGTTCTCTTCCGATTTTGGCAAACATCTGGAAGATTTGGAATCGGTATTCGCCAGATTTCAAGAAGCAAACCTGGTTCTGAAGCTAAGAAAGTGTACATTTTGCCAGGGAAAAGTGGTATATCTTGGCCATCAAGTGTCTAGCCAAGGTCTCGAACCTAATCCGGAGACAGTAGAGAAAGTGAAGAACTTTCCCCGACCTACAGCAGTAGCAGAAGTAAGATCGTTCATTGGGCTTAGTTCTTACTATCGTCGTTTCATTGCGGGATTCGCTTCGATAGCGTATCCTCTAAACCAGCTTCTGAAAAAGGAAACCCCGTTTCAATGGTCGAATGAATGTGAAAGTGCCTTCACAACCCTGAGAGAAAAACTGATATCAAATCCTGTTCTGATTTTTCCTGATTTCACCAAGCCATTCATCGTCACGGTTGATGCTAGCGGTGTGGGTCTTGGTGCAGTGCTTGCACAGGAGAAAGAAGGTCTCGAACATCCCGTGGCCTATGCATCACGAACGCTAAACGAAGCTGAACATAACTACACTATCACTGAACAAGAATGCCTAGCAGTAATCTTTGCCGTCAAAGCTTTCAGACATTACCTATATGGGCACCAATTTACATTGGTTACCGATCATCAGGCACTGAGATGGCTACTGACCACTAAAACATCCTCAGGACGGATTGCTCGATGGGCACTCGCACTGCAGGAATACGATTTTGATGTGAAACATAAACCCGGACGAAGTAACAAGGTTGCTGATGCCTTATCTCGTATGCCTGCCAACACCTGTAGGCCAGACAAACAAGGAAGAAGAAAAACTGAAATGACGGTGAATGCTAGTGTGGCAGCTTGCCGACTTAATCGCTCTTATGTCATCTCTACTATTATCTGTGAAGAATCAGATGCCGAACTGCAGCAGATAAAGAAAGACCAACAGAATGATCCTGACTTTTCGGACATGATTCAGTATCTTCGCGACGGTACAATTCCAGAAGACCCTAAGAAGGCAGCCAATGTTATCCTAGCGTCTCCTCGCTACATCCTTAAGTCAGATGTGCTAGTTCATATCTATCCAAAGTTTTACCCCAGAGGAGTCATTTGTGAACAAATTGCCGTCCCCCGTAATCACCGATTGCGGCTCATGGA
>JASAND010031738.1:0-21184 GCA_030248195.1 Trissonchulus latispiculum | reverse complement strand
TACAGGCTTGGCTTTTTTACTCCGGGGATGTTTCCCCAACTGGTGGCCTACCCCCTCCATTCGAGGAGCCTGGCTAGAGCCTCTTCTCCCAGAAATCCCGATCTCTTGCTGGTATAACCTAACAAACTGCCAGGTACCAAATGTTACCATTATAAACCTAAATTTGCAGACATTTTTCCTTCTTCGCCGGAAATAACGACATTTTTGCTGTCTTAAAACCCCCTTTTCAAATCATCCATTTTAGCGATTTTTAGCAGTTTTTACACCAAAACATAAAAATTTGGTTAATGTTTTCAAAAATTATCCCACTTGTGTGCCCCGCTTACCCCTCCCCCCCCCCCCCAGATGGACCCTCAATCAGTTTTAGCTCTATATAATATTATTATTATTATTATTGATTAAACAAACGAATAACAAGGTTACAAACAAGTGCAACATTTCTCCACGAAACATCTACAGAAAACAAGAGTCTCTGGCAGTGCTCTCTTGAAATAGGGAAGCGAAGCTGAGTAGTTGACTATGCCAATAGGTAAATAATTCCATTCATTAATAACTCTATTATGAAACCAAATTTTTGACTGAGATCCAGCTGGTTATATGACATTAGTTCTGCTGTGGCGATTACTGCTGTGGTGAACACAGAGGCCTTAAGACATACTTACTGCCACATCTCAGGGGCGCACTCAGGATGGGCGCCCCCTCTCCAATCCTGAGGTAAAAGGAAAAACATTACTGTACGCGCTCTGCGCGGAGCGCGAACATAAAATTTCAAAAATTTTCGTGCCTTGGGCGCAGAAATTGACTTCATTTTTACTTAAATTGCGTTAATTTTAACTTTTTAAGCCTTCCATAAAAACGTTTTTAACATTTTCAAAAATTTTCGAGCTGTCGGCTCGAAATTAATTAGATTTTTCCAGGTATATAAATGGACTAACCCTGACTTCTGGAATCGCGTTACCTTAATTAATTTTAACTAATTAATTAATTTAAATAATTTTGCGCTCACCACCCAATAGAATACCCAGCGTCCTGCCAGTCTGGTCCGTTACGCAATCTATATTCTTATCTCTACGTTAACTGGAATCTGTGCAGAATGGCCCGCCTCACTTTCACGGATGCAGCCATCTTTTGAGGTGACACTTCTGGCTTTACGGCTAGAAGTCGGGGATGAGCACCGGCCATGTCCTGTGGCAGGACGGATATATATATATATTCTCCAGGAGTAAATCTATTTCTAAGCCAGTACAGTGTGTTCCTACGACCTATCGTAGAGGAATAAAGGTTTTCAGGCACATTGCACTGGTGTTGAACGTTTCAGGATATGGTTTCTAAGTTCTCTGTTCGAGAGCTGAAACGGGTGTGTGTGAAACTCGGTGTGCGACAGCTTGGTTCAAAAGCCGATTTGCAGGAGAGGATTCTCTTCATACTGGATGGAAACCTTTCTTTCTCCTTTGAATTGAAGAAGAAAATTGTCGGAATTTTTCGGTTCGTTGTGTCATGGAACCTAGGTCTGAGCTTTGAGTGGTCTAACATTATTTACTTAGGTATGTACAGTAACTTAATATGAAATGAAATTCTTTTACGTAATTAAAGCATAGGCACATACCAGGTATTGTTTCGTTTATCCCCTCTGCCTCTCCCATTATTCAAAACTTTTTAGCTTGATCAAATTAGTTAAAACTTGATATGAGTAAGTTTTGCCGAAGTCACATATTTTTCTGTTCGCACGGTGGTCTATAAGACCATCGGATTAAAACAAAGATACTTGTTTCCGATTTCGCTTCAGTTTTTGGATTCGCAGAGCACAAATCTGAAATCCTTTTTGATTCACCTTTTCTTTAGCTGATTGTAAGCTAAGGTTGTAAACTGGCTTACCCCTAGTGGGGAGGGGCGGGGGCCGCCCCCATTTGGCGACCTCCCCCAATTTTAGGACTCCCACGAAATGCCCCCCATAAGTTCCGACCTTCCCCATAACCCGAAAAATTGCCAAAATTTTGTCAATTTTACCCTAAATTTTCAAAAATTTGTGCGGCGTCGCCGGATTTTTAAAAAATTCACAATTTTTAACCTAAAAACCACTTAAAATCGGTCATTTTTTAGCGATTTTTGCAGTTTTTACACAAAAACTCCACAAATACTCCGAAACAATTTTCCAAAAGTATGCCCCCCATATTCTAGGGATTTTTTCTTGGGGGCTGAGGCTCCTTGGGGTCCCAAAAGTCCGATGGGCAAGGATTTTTTGGAGGGGGGCGAAAATTTTTTGAAAATATGCTAAAAATTGCTGCATGTATTTTTCTGGCATACTATAAAAGTGGACTTTTATTGCAAAATTTGGCAGATTTTTAGTGTTGAAAAAGGCAAAAAATAAGTAAAAATCTTCTGATTTTTTGATTGGTAAGTGTTGCCTGATGTATGGTGAAAGCTGACATTGCTTGATGGTGATACATATATATGTAATCGGCCATGTTTGTTTCTCGTCCTCGAGCCAGACGGGTCCAGTGAACCAGAATCCTTGCGAGGTTCTAACAAACTCTGAATGCCTTTGTTACTGGACTTCTCTTGTGGCCTGGATCGGATTCTGACTTCAACCTTTCTTGCAACGTAGGATTCAAAGGGCTTTTTGAGCTTGTGATCCATTGAAGATCGATTTGTGAGTCCGTAAGGATGGAGCTTTCGTTCTGCTTGTTGTTGTAGTTGATCTACGAAATTTAGTATTCTTGTACCAACGAAAACAGCTAGCAATTCTAGCCTTGGCAGGGTCATCGTGGTTTTGACAGGGGATATACCAGACTTGTAGTTGTTGGACCACTAGACTATTTGCGGCACAGTGGAAGTCTGTGTAGTGTTGGAGTGGTCTGAGTGGTCAGTGCTAACGTTGTCACTTGTCAGGTTTCTTAAGTCTCTTTGTTTGATTGTAGTCTTTGTTGTGTCATTTCATAATTTTTTCGAAGGTACTGAGGAACTCAACCAAGGACCGTTTGATTTTGATCTTTAAGCATTGCTATCTGTGAACTGTTTTGGTACAATTCTTTCGGCAATTTTTCCAATAGCAGAGGTACGTAGACTTTGAGGACTGAGTTTTCAACGCCTAGGTGAGTTAGAGAGATGTAAACTGCCCGAACTGCATCGATGAATTTTTCTAAATTTGACAGGTTGTCTGTCTTTAACTGATGGCTAGCTTCCTAGTGCTTTTCAACAATCCATTTTTTATATCAC
This sequence comes from Trissonchulus latispiculum, assembly GCA_030248195.1. NCBI lineage: Eukaryota > Metazoa > Nematoda > Enoplea > Enoplida > Ironidae > Trissonchulus > Trissonchulus latispiculum. The sequence goes on along the minus strand of JASAND010031738.1, from coordinate 17,968 downwards.
TGGCATTCCCGTAAGCTCTCTTGTGTATCAACAACATCTTGGTATTTGTCCCCTTGTAAACCGAAACCCGAAACTTTGTCGTATGCAGAACCTTTTAGACACGGAAGTAATTATATAGTCAATTTTTTGTTTGTCTTGCAAATCAGTTCTTGCGTTTATATTAATTTCAAAAGAATCTCAGAAGTTAGCCCTTTCTAATCTGTCACCACCAAAGGTAGGGAGTTGTAATTTTGACAGATTGGCTGTATGGGCAGTGTGAACTCCTCTTGGTTGACTCTGGCTTGCTCCAAATGCCGATTCAGTACCACTACCCGATCGCGATGAATTAGCAGAATAGGAACCACGACAAGTTGTTGTATCAGAAGTCTCATTGGAGCCATATCTTCACGTCTGTGACTTTCAATTCTTTCTAGATCTTCTTTTCGCCGGCGTCGTCGTCTTGTCGCTGACGTTCTTGGTTCTGTAGCAGTAGCAGTAGGGCCTGCATGGCGCCGTTGTTGTTGGAGACTGGCGGAGGGTCACTTATACTTGCAGGGTGATGGAAGTCAGGGGCCGATGTTATCAAACTTCGGTTTTCTGAAACCCGGGTTTCGTTGTTTTTGAGGTTAACCTGAAATTATGGGGTTGGGCTAATCCTGGGGTTAACCCAATGTCATGTTATCAAACAATTTTGGGGTTGGGTTACAGATACGTACCTTATTTTATTGGGGTTTACCTTGAAATCCATTTTGGCTACTCTATAGTTTGCCCAAAATTAATCCCAAAGTAGTATTTTGGAACTTGAGGTCTCACGAGCGAAACCCATAAATTGCATAGAATAAAACCCGGGTTTTAGGACGCAACCTTCCACATCGAGTATATATGGTTGAAATTTGGCCATTTTAAACCCAATTTAGCCCTGTTTTTAAATCCGGGTTTCATGATAACATTGGGTCTAAATTTAACCCCAGTTTAACCCAAAACCCTGTTATGAAACCCGAGTTTCAAAAACTGAAGTCTTAACCCAACTTTGATTCCATGGGGTTTGGGTTGATAACCCGTTTTTAACCAATGTTTTGGCTCTCTTTGATGTTGCCGCCGTGATTTAACTGAAGCAGTGTAAAGTAACAAAACCAGCTGAAATAAGGGATATTGTTTAAAAAATCACTGCTGGCGCAATATAAGTCGTAGCAACAAAAGCTTTATATCGTTGGATTCAGCTCAGCTTGAATTTTATGATTGTTATTTTTACTCACTTTTGCTAAAACTGCTTTGCCGAAATTTTTGGTCAAAACGTGGTATTTTTCAAAAAATCTGCTTTCAAAATTTGAAATATCACATATATAAGATGAAAGCGGGTGCCTAGGCGGTCCTGAACATCTAATCGAAAAAATTTTCCGTTGAGCGAGTCGCGAGTAATAACCAGTCAAAGTTGTAAAAAGCGGCAAACATCAAAGGAAATGGAAAAACGAAATTTTGGAATAAAATGCTTATTTCTCAACCGATATTTTTCGTTCTTGTGCCAATCGATGCGTCTTCTGACGGGAAAATTTTTCTGAAAGAACCAGCTGAATAGCTTGAACGGTCCGAAAAAATTCCCCAAAAACCGATATTTTAAAATTTTTGAGATTTTAAAAAATTTTAAATTTTATAAAAATGTTTGCCTCGCTGCAAGCATTCCGAAAATATATGGTTTTATGGGGTTACGACGTATATTGAGTTCACTGGAGGCGTTACAGATTTTGTACACACATTTTTGTGTCAGACTTTAGTTCCCATGTAGTTGGGCCGACCGCCTTATTGGTCTTGGACCGAACTCGAAAATCGTCCCCGTTATGACAGAGCCCCTTCCATACGACGTTCCTCTAGATTCTTCTATTTCTCTGAGCACTACAGCTGTGCCAAAAGATTGGCCATTTTTGCGCCTAGCCCACTTTTGGGGTGCCATGCAGATAGCTGGCGGAGAGAAGATGAACTGTGGAGATGTTTCGCTTTCGTGGTCTATATAGGAGTTTAGAAAATACAAATAGTTCCGTCTGAAAACGTCCAAGCAGTTTTTAACACTAAGGCCAAAGGTTGCATTTTTTCTGGCTTTGCTTGTACCGAGGACCAAAGCGTTTTGAGACTTTTTGTTCTCGGTATACATTTCAATGACAGCAAACTTACCAGATTTTGTTGAGTACTCAGCTGGCATGCTCTAAGATCAAAGGAGTAGCAGATGCTGCTTAGTGCTTATGGTCTTTTTAGCACATAAGCGACCCTTATAGTATGAGTGGTTTGTACAGTAACTGGGAAGGTGTGCGTCTCATGAGTACCGTAAATTCCAATGTTGGGAGGATAGCAAACTTTCAGACTATGAAGCTTTCAGCAAACTTCGATTTGTTTGTGTGTACTTTGTTTATTACTGAAGTTACTGAAATTGGAATTTATATACTAGAATTATTGAAAACACCGGAGTTTACTGCTGTAATTCTTGTATCACTTACCACTTGAGCCTTGTATTCTGTGCAGTGTTGTGTACGTAATCATTCTGTCCTGATTTCACACAATTGTTTCAGAAAACGTGATCTTTCTGATAGCGGTCTTTCTGCTAGTCTGGAAGTTCGATTTGTCCCTCTCCATTTCTATGACTGCGTAGATACTCTGATTGCGCCTACGCCATTAGGTAATTCGAATGGGCTATCTTAATTCTATATTATATTATATATATCTACATATTTTTCTTTCGTGTCTATAATTATTACGTACTTTTAATTGCCTTTTTCGGAAAACTTGTTTATTTCTTATTTGGTTTTTGTGGCGTTTTTCTTTTTGTTCTCGATAGCTTAGAGCTATCAAATTGCTTCCGAGTTTGCTTTCGGAGCTTCTGGTTATGGGTCAGACTTTGACTAGTTAAATTCAGATTTTAAGCTCATGGTTACATTGGAAAAATAAGTAAAATAAGTCTCGAGCACTTTCAAGTTTTATAACAGATAATACATGGTTACATATTATTTTTGCTATGATTTTTCAAAGCTTTTTCGATTTAAATAACTAGCAGTGATAAAACTAGAAACATGGTAAATTCCTATATGGTTGTTTTTCAGTGCATATATATATTATATTATTTTAAGAATTCTTTTGGGGGAGGAGGACAGACCCTTTGGAAGAAAATATTTCGGAGGATTTAGCCATCCGATTTTTCCATGGAGTTACATACTATGCTACATATTCTTGTTTCAGTATCCCAGCAGTCAGCACGGAATAGGACTGATAAGTCTTATACATTTTTGCTAAGCAGACATCAAGTCTCAGCCTTATAGTATGTTTTTGTTATCATTTTGAAGATTAGAATTTATAGATATTTACAGTAGTGGTACCTTCGTACTGTTTTGAAACTAACCGAAGCTAACTGCCTGTTACAGCGTTAAAACTTTTACAGCAAAGCATCACTGCTTTAGGATAAATTTTATGCCATTTAACTACTAGCTTTTATGCTGCTTTTTACGGCTGTGTATCCGGGAATGAGCTCCGGCTCCAGGATAGAAATAGGAAATCACCCAGTTGCCAGCTTTTTACTTCGGGTATTCTTGTAAAGAAAGGTTGTCTTTGGACAACCAGCCAGGAGCTCCAGAGAGCAGTGTTTACTGGATGAGGGATTTACCTCACGCATGGACCCTTTTCTTGCTGTCGGATTAATTCTTTGCCTTTGGTACATGCAGCGAAGGAAGTTTTTTCATAATTTGTTTGTAATTTTAGTGTGTTTCTTAGTCGTTTTCATTGTTTTCTTAATGTTTTAGTTATTCTGCATCTCAGGAAACTCCAACTATGGAAGTACAGCTACGGTACAGTTTGACTTCTTAGCTAATTTGTGCCGAGTAGTTGAATGACTTAATTGTAATAGTTGTAATGAATTTTTGCCAGAGTTTTAGTGCATGGGACCTGCAGGTGCATGTTTGTCGATCTCTTATAACGCTGCTACAACGTTGTACCAAGAGTGCACAATATTAAGAAGAGTAAGCCACTAGATGGCTTCTCTTCAGAAAATTGCCTAATGGTGCTGCGTCTACAATACGTGAATGTTCCCCCGTTTGGTTGGGAGGTCAGTTTGTTCGACGGCGCATATCTCCTCTCCGTCTGGGGGAAATCGCCAAAAAGTGGTCCCCGTTTGGGGACCACTTTTTCCCTCCCCCTCCCCTTTCCAATTCCCTCCCCCTCCGCTTGGGAGGAGGTCTGGCTCGGGATTACGGTAGTTTCAGCTTATTTCCAAACGGAGTTCATGTTTGGATTTTGACCGCTTTTGGCCACCCCCGAACCAAACAGAGACCTCTTTTGTCGACCCCCTATCCAAATATTCGCGTATTCTGATCGGAGCACCGTTACGCTGTGCTAAGAAAATGAACCCTCTAACGGCTTACTTTCTATTATATAGGAGTATGTCATGGGCCCTTGGTTGGAATTGATCATTGCGGGTTTTAGTTTTAAAGTCTGACACAAAAATGTGTGTACAAAATCTGTAAGGCCTCCAGTGAACTAAATATACGTCTTAACCCCATAAAACCACATATTTTCGTAATCCTCGCAGCGAGACAAATTTCGGCAAAGGAGATTTAGCAAAAGTGAGTAAAAATAAGATAATCATAAAATTCAAGCTGAGCTGAATCCAACGATATACGCGCCAGCAATCAATTTTTAAACAATATCCCTTATTTCAGCTGGTTTTTGGCTCTCTTTGATGTTGCCGCCGTGATTTGACTGAAGCAGTGTAAACTAGCAAAACCAGTTTTTGCTAAATCTCCTTTGCCGAAATTTTTGGTCAAAAAGTGGTATTTTTCAAAAAATCTTTCAAAATTTGAAATACACAAACGTATATCATATATATCATACGTATACGCATACGTATATCAGGTGAAAGTGGGCGCCTAGGCGGTCCTGAAAATCTAATCGAAAAAATTTCCGTTGAGCGAGTCGCGAGTAATAACCAGTCAAAGTTGCAAAAAGCGGCAACATCAAAGGAAATAGAAAAACGAAATTTTGGAATAAAATGCTTATTTCTCAACCGATTTTTTCGTTCTTGTGTCAATCGATGCGTCTTCGGACGGGAAACTTTTTCTGAAAGAATGAGCTGAATAGCTTGAACGGTCCGAAAAACTTCCCCGAAAACCGATATTTTAAAATTCCTGTTTCTAGAAAAGTCCGCTGTGCTTCCTACATGCATTTTGGCTTTGCTTCCAAATTCGAATTTTGAAACAGTGATGCGCATTTTGCATTTATTTTTTCAGATTCTGTCTGCTGGATAGTAGTGCTGAGCAGGAGGACAATTTTCCACCAGGCTGTGTCGTTCAAATGAATAACCACTTTGTTTCTTTGCCAGTACGTAAACGTAATATGTTTCTGTGTAACTTATTATCATATTATCATTGGACTAGGAGGAAAGGCAAGTTTTGCTTCTCCTCTTTATGTTTTTTTCGAACGATAATCTAAAGTCGGGGCTCGAATTCCGCCTCAAGTCATATATACTTTTTATAGGTGTCACATGCAGGAAATTCTTGACAACTAACTTCATTTCTTTCAATACTCATATTATGTGTGTGTCTGTATGTGGAAGTTAAAAAGCTACCTGTAAACCTGAATATACGATTGCAGCAACAACTTTGGACATTGTTATTGCAAAGGGAGTATAGTAGTAGTAGTAGCTGGCATTTTTTTAGGGTTTTGAAAGTGGGGGGGGCTTCGCCCCCCCCCCCTAGGGAGGGGGAAGTGGGGGGGGGGCTTCCGAAAAGTGGGGGGGGCGAGCCAAATGAAAAATATACCGAAATTTTTAGCGAAAAATTAGCATTTTTAAGGTAAAAACGCAAAAAATCGCTGTTTTTAAGCTTAAAATGAGCTTATAAGTCGATAAATTAACTAAAAATTGAGAAAATTTTTGAAAATTTGACCTCAAAAACCTAATTTTTTATTTCTCAAAACCCCCCCCGGGCCAGGGGGGGGGCCCCGGGCCCGCCGGGCCCCGCCCCCCCCCCCCACACCAAAAGCCGGGAATAGTAAGACGAAGAGGAAGAAAAACAAAAGCAAAGGAAAGAATAATACTACTAATAAAGCACCCACACCCCCCCCCTAATGCCCCCCTTTTAGGGTCTTATTCCAGTCAGTAATCGGAGTGCACCGTTCAAGCGACCAAGTCTTCCGGTAGATATCACTAGCTACTGTATCTCCCGAGCCGGAGGTCCGGGGTTAGGGGCCGTTGGTGGGGGTTTGACCAACCCGCTCGGAAGGTAAGTACCAGACCATATTTTAAAAAGTTTTTGGAAACATTAACAATAATTAACACACAGCAACCCCAAGTGGGGCGCGCCGGCGGCGGGCCCGCCGGGGGGGGGGCCCCGAAGGGGCCCCCCCCCCCCCTAAACCCCGGGGTGTGGTGGTGGTGGTAGTACTCGAAGTGGTGGTAGTAGTAGCAGCAGGTGGGAAAATTTTATCCTAGTATTGGAGCCCCGGTCCAACCTCCCCCCGGGGTAAGGGTAGGCCCCCCTTTTTAGGGTCTTATTCCAGTCAGTAATCGGAGTGCACCGTTCAAGCGACCAAATCCTCCCGGGAGATCTCTCGCGCCTCTATACTCTCTCTGACGCGGGTGCTCAGGCGCTGAGTCGCGTGTGGGGGTGTTGTCACACCCCCGCCAGAGTGTGTGTCACAGCACAATTTTGAAAGTTTTTGGAAACATTAACAATAATTAACTATCATAGGGGTCGCGGTAGCGACCCCTATAATATGAGTGAAAATGGTCGAATGACCGTGTAAAACAAGGCTGCGCAGAAGCTGCGCAGGATCCTGCGCAGATTATGTGCGCAAAAAATTGTACGTGTCGAGTTTGGTATGTTCCTGAATTTTCATCCCCGTACCACTTTCCGTTAAAAAGTTATGCCAAAAATCGCTTACGAGAATGATGTTTTTTCCCGGTTCTCCGCTTTGACGTTTGGTAAGGGGGTTTTGTAGCTTTAATAACAACGTAGAAAAATTTTGCCTATGAAAACCATATATATTCTTGGAGTACGCAACAAAAATAAGCCGATAGGCTAGTTTTTATGCCTCCCAGAGCCGGAAAAAATTTTTGGTGGGGGGGCAAAGTCGGCCAAAACGCTAAAATGGCCAAAAAGTATGCTTCAAAGGCGCCGTAATAAGTCAGACTGGGCTATATATGGGGCAATACTGCCTATATGGCTGAATAGGACACATATCAGGGTCGTTCAATTGCTATATGATTTTCCGGCCCTGAGCGTAATTTTTGGGTACTGGCCTGCCAAAGTTGGTGAATTTTGGGTCCAACTTTGAACTTAGTTTTTTCGCTTATTTTGCGACCTGGAAGGCTCAAATCTTGCGTGCAAAGGTTTTTGCGGACGGAGAATCGATTCCCGCTATCAAGTTTGCTGCCCGACTGACCCAAGTTGCTGGGCTGGTTCCACTTTGCCGTCTGGAGGGTCATGTTGGCAACCGCTACCTGGAGGCCCATACTAGGCTCTACTTGGCCTCTCAAAACTTTCTCTATAGGGGTTTTCTGGTGCGCCCAGCTCATTTCCGGTGTCCGTTTTGCCGCCCGACTCATCCATCTTGCTGGGCTGGTTCCACTTTGCCGTCTGGAGGGTCATGTCGGCAACCGTTTCCTGGAGGTCCATACTAGGCTCTACTTGGCCTCTCAAAACTTTCTCTATAGGGGTTTTCTGGTGCGCCCAGCTCATTTCCGGTGTCCGTTTTGCTGTACAACGCACCCATTTTGCTGGGCTGGCTCCACTTGACCGTCTGAGGGGTCAGGTCGGTAAGGGGTCAGGTGGTCCAAAATAAAATTTTTCAAAAGTGGTCAAATTTGGTACCAAATGAAAGCCCTAAGCGCGCTGAGCAACTTTTGTCATAGAACTGCATGCACAAAGTGGCTGTAGAGTGCTGTGGTGGGGTTGGGTGGGGACTTAAGCGATTTTGGGTCGAAAATGAAAATTTTCAAAAGTGGTCAATTTTGGTACCAAATGAAAGCCCCAAGTGAGCTGAGCAACTTTTGTCATAGAACTGCATGCCCAAAGTGGCTGTAGAGTGCTGTGGTGGGGTTGGGTGGGGACTTAGGCGATTTTGGGTCAAAAATAAAATTTTTCAAAAGTTGTCAAATGTGGTGTCAAATGAAAGCCCTAAGTGAGCTGAGCAACTTTGGTCATAGAACTGCATATCCAAAGTGGCTGTAGAGTGCAGTAGTGGGGTGGGGTGGGGACGTAAGCGATTTTGGGTCAAATATGAAATTTTCCAAAAGTGGTCAAAATAGTATCCTGCTTGCGCATGGTGATCGGAAATATATTATGTTGGTTCTTTTTTGCGCATACATATGTAAAAGAATGGAAAACAAGAACCAAAAATGCTCCTTTTTCGCATGTAAAATACATATGAGTACTCTCAGGCAGGTTGTACAAACACGGAAACTAGCCTGTAAAATGCATAAAAGTGGCGTTGAGGTTGTAAGTTAAGAAAAACAAGTTGCAACGGCTTAACATATGAGCCTGTCCTACAACGAGGCTCATATTGGCGTCACAGTGCAGCCTTCTTAAAGATCATCAGGTCATCATATTAAAGAAAAACCGAATGAATAGACATAACATGTTAACATTGTGGCTTGAAAGAAATGGACAGAACGAAGTGAACTGCGATACGTCAAGTTTAACTGTACATGCAAGCTGATGTTTCCTGAAACACCATGGCACACTACTCTCACATACGTAATGCTTTCCCCACACGGCTCTCAGTCAGAGCGCAAAGTGGCATGCCGTATAATGCGTATGCACAGTATAATGTCTTAGCGACAAGATGTGTGAAGGACAATTTTGTAATGAAAAGCTGTACGTGCTAGTTATATGAAGGTCAGTATCGACAAATTATATTATGACATACGCCAATATGAGCCTTGTTGTAGGACAGGCTCATATGTTAAGCCGTTGCAACTTTTTTTTCTTAATTTACAACCTCAACGCCACTCATATGCATTTTACAGGCTAGTTTCCGTGTTTGTACAACCTGCCTGAGAGTACTCATATGTATTTTACATGCTACGAAGGAGCATTTTTGGTTCTTGTTATATATTACTGTCATTGCATTGCAGGATGTATATATTATCAAGACTGCATAATGATAAGAGTATGACAAGCGTAACATTCTATGCAGTGAAGGCCAAAACTATGCGATGCGCGCTAACGGCTTACCCCCCTCACAAATTGACCCCCTCTCACACCGCCCCTATATGGGTACATAGTTCCAAACAGGGGTCACTCACTCGCTTAGCATGCAAGTTTTTTACATGCAAGTGTTAAACATACACGCTTAAACCCCCTCCCCAAATTGGGCCGCTATTAATTTAAACGTATAATTATGCAAAGCAGTGAGCGACCACGTTCCCATATAGGGGCGGTGTGAGAGGGGGTCAATTCGTGGGGGGGGGTCAGCCGTTAGCGCGCATCGCATAGTTTTAGCCTTCACTGCATAGAGTGTTAGGCTTGTCATACTCTTATCATTATGTACTCTTGATATTATGTATTACTGGGCAAATTCAGGATTTCGTGACGGGGGCGCGGCTCCTCATGGAAAAAATTGTTTGGTGGGGAAGCGTTGGGAAGCGAAGCCGAAGTTAAGAAAGTTTTTGTTTCTGCAATGAAATCCGTTTTCAAGTCTTTAACTCTTTTCATTTTGAAGAACCACGAAAGCGTTTTAAAATATCACACATTTTTAGGAAAAATGGAAGTTTTCTACAAAAATTAGGACGCATTTCAAGCTTTTTCTTCATAAAAACAATAACTATGCTGTAAAGAAGACTCGCCGACTGCGCGAAAGTTGTTTGCACCTTTTGCACCTTAATTTTTCCTATCTTCTAATTGTGGGGGGCCGCCGAATCCGCCCCTGATTTTGGATTTTCTTCACCATAGGTCACTGGCTTATGTTTAGGCCAAAATTTATGGGAGGGGGCTTAATTTGCCCCCCCCCCCCCATTGATGGGGGCATATTTTTTGACAAAGTTTTAGGTTTTTTGTGTAAATAAAAGGTGCTAAAAATCGCAAAAAATAACTGATTTTAGGTGTTTTTAAGCTAAAAATTCCGTGAAAATCCGGCGAAGCCGGAAAATTTTTTGAAAATTTAGTTTAAAAATGGTACAATTTGGCAATATTTGGGAGGTCGGGATTTATGGGGGAACCTCGAATGGGGGGGGGCAGTAAAAACAAGCCAGGGTCGATATGTTGTAGCGATACGCCGTTTGGAGAAAAAATTTTCTAGGGAATGTTTGGTTTGCGAGAGCAAAAAATTGATTTTTTACGTCGAGAAAAATAATTTTTTGGAAAATCGGCTCAAAATTGATAATTTTTCCACAGGAAAATTTTTTAAATTGGCCTGGTATTGGTCTGCTTACGAGAGCTCATTATGTATTTTACATGCGACGAAGGAGCACTTTTTGTTATTGTGAATATATGGTTATTTGTCATCAATTTGCTTTTTCAAACATTTCAGATTTTTATTATATTTTTGTTTAACTTTGTTTTTTGCCATTTATTTGGATTCTGTCAGTTTTAATTTTTCTTTTACTTGGTTTGTCATTTTTGTAGGGTTGGGTTCTGACCGTTCGATTTGTTCGTCATGTTAATTCTACGATCCTGTTGTCGCGTCTCCAAAAATCGGGACTAAAGTCTCAAGAGTATACGGAAAAAATGAGTATGTAACATTGGTTTACTTACTTTTTCAGCTTTCAAATAATATTTTGACGTAACAATACTTTGTACTTTTGAACAGACACTTTGAACCCAGTCTATAGCTTACCAGATGATGCTTTGTTGAGCCTTGGTAAACATTTGAAGTAGAATGAGGGTGGTGAGAAAATGCCAGACTTCTTCGCTAGTTTCACCTAAAATACTTTTATTTGAATTACTGCTAGCGCTGCTAATCGGTTCAAACCGCATGACAGACCTCCTTTAACGCTCTGCCCCCTATGTGGTTGCTGGTCATCGGATAACGGGTCGGCATAAATACCTGTTGTGTTGATTTAAATAGTTACCGTCCAAGCGAATGATCATAGTTCCTGGTCTGGCTGGCTCATATATTTGGAATCCCTTATTAAATCATGTCGTCTCTTGTGTAACTGTGGCTAGGCTCAAATCTAATCTGCAATAACTTTTAGTATTTGGGGAGGGGGAAAACTCCACACAATCTCAAGAAACTGCAAAACGTTTATATTAAAAATTATATATACAAAAGGACCCAAAGTGAAACATCAAAAAAAGTGAAACTATAAATACAGTATGACGTAAAGTTATAAAAGCTCTACATTCAGGCATTAACAAAAAATCCCCAACCCCAAAAACTAAAACAAGTCAATCCTTTTTACTAGGTGTTGCCAATGAAAGCTGTTGTTGTTGTTGTTGTGTGGGCGTAAGCGGGCTAGCTATCGCTGCCTGTGCATGCTCAGCACTACTGCGATGCGAGCTGCTGCGCGATTGTACACGCCTAGAACGCCGAGGCTGCGCATGCGCAGAAGTCGTCTGCTCATTGGAATCACTGGCAGAACCAGTAGTAGAAGAAATGGACGTTCTTGAACCTCCCGCCTCCCCCGTAAGGGGGTGCTCAGAGAGCAGCAGTTGAATGAAACTGAGAGCATTACAGGATAGGACCAGGGTTTTCAGGTTCTACAGCCGCGTATGCCGCCGATGGGGCAAAAGGTGGGGGCGGGGGCAACGGGGAGAGGGTACCGACGGCCCCACCGGACCCCAGAGAGTCCATACGTGCCACACTGATAGAAAGGGCCGTGCGGGCCACGGAATGAGAACGTCGAGACTAGTGATGGGCACTGGATATCCGGATATCCGGATAATTTTTATATCCGGATAATATCCGATTTGAGAAAAATATCCGGATATCCGGATATCCGTGTACATTTTTGTCAATACAATGAAAAATTAGCAAATTTTTGACAAAAATTTCAAAAATTGTGAAATATTTTTCACAAATTTCTCTGAAAATATTTTTGAAATGAAGGTTGCTGCTTGGTTGCATGATAGACATTCACAGACTGCCGAAAAAATGACAGAAAAATTGAAAATTTAACCGCAAAATCGAAAAATTTTCGTGAAGTTAAATTTGGAATAGGCGGATAACCGGATATCCGGATATCCGTTAACGCAAAATAGGCGGATATCCGGATATGAAAAAATATCCGGTGCCCATCACTAAACTAGTCGAGACAGAATCGGAGAATGTTCAGTTAGCCTTAGCTTAAACCTATTAAGAGCACTATGCAAGCTAAGGCTAACTGACCAATTGTCACCTGCATAGCTTAGCGTGCACTAACTAAGCCGTTGAAGGGATGGGTCTAATTTATGGGGGTCAGCCGTCATCGTACAGATGATGTCGCAAGCCTAATAACTAAAAGCTTGATGCTTATCACACTCTTAGGGCCTATTTCTTTAAAGATTAAACTGGTCGGATTAAACGGATTAAAAATCAGCCGGATTAAAATTTTAATTTCTATTTCTTTAATGTAGGATTAAACGGATTAAAAGGATTAAAATTAACTCGTTTAATCTGACCATTTTTAATCCGCGGATTAAACGAGTTGATTTTAATCCATTTAATCCGCCATTAAAGAAATAGCGATTAAAAATTTTAATCCGCCTACTTTTAATCCGTTTAATCCGCGTAGCTGCACGAGGATTAAAAACTAGTTGAAAATGCAGGCGGAGGATTAAACGGATTAAAATTAATCTTTAAAGAAACAGCGATTAAGCAGGTCGGATTAAAATTAACTCGTTGAGTTTTTAATCCGAAGTGTGAATAAAGAAACAGGATTAGATTAAAATTTTAATCCTAGGTGCATTAAAGAAATATGATTAAATTTAATCCGTTTAACTCGTTTAACTCACCGGATTAAATTTTAATCCGTTTAATCCGAGGTGCTATTTCTTTAATGCGGATTGATTTTAATCTAATCCGTTTAATCTTTAAAGAAATAGGGCCTAAGTTATTATGTAACAGTTAGTTGGTGTAACAGTTAGGAACGATTTGAAATTTTCTGACCACTGTTTAAAAATTGCTAAGAAGGGTTTTTCGTTGGCACATTTAATTTCGCATTATTTTGTTACTACGGATCCTTTCATTAAGTTTAAGTTATTTACCATTTATGTTAGGCCGTTACTTGAAACTGCTTCTGAAGTCTGGAATCCTTACCTTATAAAGGATATAACTGTTATCGAAAATGTTCAAAAACGCTTTACGGCAACTATTTTAAGCAATCTTAATTTAAATTATGAAGAGCGCTGTTTATATTTGCAAACGCAGACTCTACAACTCCGTAGAAAATTTAAAGATTTAGTTATGGTCTATAAGATTATACATGGTATCATTGACATTTAACTGATGAACTCTTTATTTTTCAAAGTAACGTTTCCTCGAGAACTACTCGAGGTCATATATTTAAACTTAGAGTACCGAAAAATAACCTGACCGTTGTCAAAAATTTATTTCATAACCGCGTGATAATGGATTGGAATGCTCTCCCAGCTGGTGTGGTCGACTCAGTTTCACTGCCCTCTTTTAAGGTGGTGATTCCTTTTGGGCACATATTGTTGATTGACGGCGTAAACCAGGATGAAATTCAACGAAACTTTCCAAAATAAGTTGTTTTAGCGTTCTAACACCCTCTGCGCAATCGCGCTTCAAAAATTCAACATTTGCGTTCAGGGCGGTTTTTGCCAATCTCTGAAAGTTTGGCAGCAGCTGCATGACTATGACTATATCCATTCGAAAGAACTCGTTAAACTCTACAATTTTGCTTTTGGAAGCAACTTTCTAGCTTTTCCCTATCGTGAGATATAGCCAATTTTCTTATTTTGGCGTCAAAAACTGGTCCTTTCTGCAGAAATCAAATAATCCACTACTTCTTGAGCTACGAAAGCCGTGAAATTTAACTAAGGGTGTCGATTTAAAGGTCTCACAGAGGCCAATTATCGGAGGCATTACCATCGTACAATTGCTATCCCTTAGGCTGCTATCACAAAAAATGTAGTTTTTGCAAAAACACGACCAAATTTTTTCCAGCGATTGTGCAGAATTTAGTATGCAAGCTAGAGAGTTGCCACTTAGCAGATGTGTTCTACACAAAAATACCCCGGGACCCTTTTTTACTTGCCCCGATAGCTGCTTTCTAACTGAAGTAGTGGCTTGCCAAAGTAGTGAAAAGTAGGCAAAATCAAGGTTGCGCAGACATTTTAGTTTATTTCTCCATAACGAAGAGCGATATCACAATAACTAAAAAAGGGTCCCCAGCTATTTGATAGAGGTATCGAATGCTCTAACCGATGTCCTGCGAAAAAATTTACTTCAGCCTGCAAAAAATCTGAAAAATTATACTTCTTCTAAAATACAGGAAAACATTTTGGAAAGCCAAACTTAGATTCATTGTACTCATTAAAAAGAGAAAATGTTAAGCTACATTTTGATATAAAGATGACTTCTTAACTCCAAATAATGAATGAATAATAGTGGTTCAAAGTTGATGTCTCCAAAAGGAATCACCACCTTAAGAGGGCTCTCTGTGAGGCACTGTTTGATGTTAGGCGTGCAGTGCAGTAATGTTGCACTTGTTTGTTAAGTTTGTTAACCGTTTGCTTAATTAAATTGAATTGAATTGAATTGAATGTACTCTTGGTACAATCAAGAGTGCATAGTAGATAAGAATATGTCACTGGTACAGTCGCTAGTGTTGGGAGCAAAATTCTCTGCACGCTAATGGCCAAAGCCCTCCCCCACAAATCGTACCCTAGTGAACAGAGCAAATCCAACCGCAATGTATGCGAGTTGAAACTCGAAGCAGACAGAAAACGCACGCACTGCTTGTATTTCGAGCTAAAGCACGCAACCATAAAGTGAGTGAGCTGGACCGTTCGACCAGATACAGATTAGGGTTTATCAAAATCGGACCTTTTCAGTGTGCTTTTCTTAGAAAAATCTATGAAAATGTTTTATCTGAAAATCGTGATTTTAACGAGTTTTACGACCGCAAAAAGTTCAGACGAAGAAAACAAAATAGCTATGGACCCCTTCTTTTTCTTGTAGAAATTAGAATGGAGATTGACGCGAAGTTTTGTTTTCAGATTTTTCGTTTTCATCACCTCAGTTTTGTTTATAAAACTTTGATTGCCTTGTTTATCTAAGTTTTTAAGTTGTTTCTATTGAGTACGATATGTGTATGATTTACTATTTGTTTCAGATTTTTCTATTTTAGTCAAAGAAAAGCTATCGAGCGATGCGAATTCTGATTTGTCTGCGACATATTTAAGTGTCTCTCTTACCTGTCCTGTAAGTAATACAGTACGCACTTCAAATGTAATGGATAAATCGCCATATGATTTACACGACACTCTGATAAATCTGCATAATATCTAATTGATAAATCACATCTGTATGCTTTATTAATTATTGTTGCAAGGTGTCAAGGACACGAATTTTTGAGTTTCGACTAAGGATGCAACAATGCGAGGTTGGAATCCCCGCTGCCACAAGGCTTTCACAAACCCCCTTGAGCAAGGGACTAACCACATATCGGTTCGCCGTAGGCTCCAGCGAACTCAGCTGTCTTATCATTTCGGAGGGCAGCAATGGTATTTTATTTATTTTAGCTTATTATTTTATGCATGAAACCTCAACCCGGGTTGAGATTGGGTTGAAATCTTTGACCCCGGTGTTATTAAAACGGGGTTGAACAAACCCGGGTTGAAATATCAAGTTTGGGGTTGAATTTGGGGTTGAGTGTCAACCCAACGTTATCATGAAATTTGGGTTGGTTTTAGGGTTGAAATGGCTGAATCTCAACCCTCCTCAGGTAGGAGGGTTGAGATTTAAACCCGGATTGAGATGACACAGAACAGCCCTTTCGTTCTTGTTTCACCAGTTTACTATAGCTAATGAACAGCACTCAGCTACTGCTATAGCTTTAATCAGTCAAATCAATCAAACAATTAATTATATAGTCAATCAATCAATCAATCAATCAATCAATCATATTTGTCATTTTAATTTAATTTAAAATTAATTAACGGAATCAATTATCAAATTAAAAAGCACTAATGTTTTGAAAGCATGAGAATAACAATTTCCATATTATATAATTTGTTGCGTGGCCATTGCATAAACAAGGCAGCTTTGTAAATCGGGGTTGAAAATTGGAACGAAAACAGGGTTGAGATCGGGTTGTAGCAAGTCAACCCGGGTTAAGCTAACCCAACCCCAAAAAAGTTTGATAACATTGGGTTGAGCGTCGGGCTTTAGCCAACCCCGAAATTTTAGGGTTGAACCGAAAAATGGGTTCAACCCGGGTTGAACTCAACCCGAGTTTGATAACATTGGCCCCTGGGGTCACTTTACCTTTTCTCCAGAATTTATCTTTTTATTTTTTAGATTAGTTTGCGCCGTGTGAATGTTCCTTGCCGTAGTCGCCTTTGTGGTCATCTACAGTGCTTCGATGCCACAGCCTTTCTACTATTGTTTGAGAAAAAGACCAAGTGGAGTTGCCCTATCTGTGGTCAGAGTGCTGAATTTGACCTGCTGCTGATTGATGGGTCAGTCTGTATTGATGATCTAGTGATTAGCGATGATTTTTTTAGTTTTCGGAGATTGGAAGGGGGATTGATACGAGACACTTTATTTAATTTACATGAGACTTCAGATTTTGGATGTTTAATATTCCGAATGAGCATTACTTTGTGTATCATAGGGGTCGCGAAAGCGACCCCTATAATATGTGTCAAAAGTCCCTGGAAACAGTGTAAAATCAGCTGCGCAGAAGCTACGCAAAATCCTGCGCAGTTCCTGCGCAGATTTCATGCGCAATTTGTTGAGCACATCGAGTTTAGTATCTGTGCGAAGTTTTAGCCCCGTATCACTTACCGTTAAAAAGTTGCGCCCAGGACCGTTTATGGCGGTGGGATTTTTTCCGATTTCTCCTATTTAATGGTCGTGTTTTTCTGACTTCTCCGCCTCTTTCTCGTAATCTGTAGCGGAGCCGGAGCTGGTGCATAATCGGGGTACAGGGTCTGGTTGTACCCCATGCGCCATTTAAGAATCGCTACTTTTTTGCGCAGCAGGTGTGACGGCGCCGCAGCGGCTCCGCAAAATGACAAGATGACGCGAAATGAGCGAAAAGTGACCATGTTTGTTAAGAGCGTTAAGAGCTGGAGCCGATTTCTTTGTACATTCAGAAAATTACGTAATATCGAACTGACTAAATCACTAAGTCTGGTTTCACTATCAGTTCACAATCGACCATAGTTTCCGGTCAAAAATGGTGAAAATTCGAAAAACGAAAGATCGAAATTTCTTGCTATCCATTCAACGTAGAACGCTCAAATCTTCCAAACAATGGTTTTCTGGCACTAGTTTTCCCGTCGGAACTAGCCATCTTGCTGGACTAGTTCCACTTTGCCGTCGGGAGGGTCAAGTCGGTAATCGGCTGCCTGGAGGTCCGTTGAAAGCTTTACTTAGCCTGCAAAAACTTTGTCTTTAGGGGTTTTCTGGTGCGCCCAGCTCATTCTCGGTGTTCGTTTTGCGTCCGATCCACCCATCTTGCTGAACTGGTTCCACTAAGGGGTTTTTGCGTCGCAAACATACAACGCTGACATTTTTTAAAAACGGGCGTTTTCGACAAATTAAATTCTATAACTTGACTTGACCTAGGAAAATCTTACAGCAATAATTTTTATATCATTATGTTGCGTAGAATGAGATATTTTTTTAACGATATAAAAATTATATAGTTCGGTTTAGGCAATTCTCATAAATTCGGCAACAACGTAAGGCATTTCGAAGAAATGATGAAATTCCCAGAATTTTCGTGGCAAAGATGCTTTATTGCCGGTTTTGTAAGAGATTACATAACAATAACTGATCTGCAAGAAATAAAAATGCTCCTCTGGAGCATGAAAAAGTAATATGGGTGATGGTGAGGTTGCAA